>BHFT01076542.1:0-29885 GCA_004320025.1 Laticauda laticaudata | reverse complement strand
GCTGTGGAGGATTCTCACCCGCTTCATGTGATCATTGAGGGCCAACCTCATGCCGTTGCTTTTGCTCAACATCTCACAAGACATGAGGGAGTAGAAGACACCAGTGCAGGCCAAGGGCAGGCAGAAGTAAAATCCAAAAAGCCACCAGTCTTTCACATCCTTGTAAAACTGTAGAAAGAGGATAAGAAAGAAACAAGTTCAAGGAATGAAATGCACCACCTGTCAACTCATAAAATATTTCTCTGGTCTTTTAGAGTTGCCAGCAGAAAGTATGGGGTTGGGGGGTGGGGGGAAGCACAGTACAGCTTGCAAGCAAAGCTGCATTCCATGAATGTTTTCATAGATAGTTTGCAGGTGACCGAAGTTTCTGCCGTGCAAAATTCTAACTGGAGACTCTTGATGACTCTTGGCTATGGATGTGTCCCATTGGAGAATATGAACTAAAATACACCCAGAGGGGTGGGGGAAAACCAGGGTCAAGGATGACAATGAATGATGTGTCTCAGAGTAAGCTACACCCAGGCAGTGCCGGACATGTTAACTCCCAATAAATCCTTTTGAAGTTTTGGAAGTTTATGATTTAAATGGGGGTAATTAGCAGAACCCTGACACCTCCGAGCTCACTCGTGTGCAGAAATTGGAATTAGGCGCTGTGCTAAGCAATGTCATGTAATTATTTTAAGTTCTATGGCTGTGTGAACCAGCCACTTCTGGCTTTTTAAAGAAATCATAGTTAAACAATTTAGAGGCTGTCATGTTGTGGGAACTTAGCCTTTTTTTTTATCATGACATTCACATGTCAAACTACTGCAAGATCCAGATTGCAGGGTATCTACCCAAGTTAATTCAGAGTAAATAAAGAGAGGCTTGTTCTAGAGAGTGCTTTTGTCTGCTTCTTCTGTGTTGTTGGTGAGCAGATTTCACAAGAATCCTTATCCTCAAAGGATTTGCTCCCATAGCTGTAGAGTAGAAGCTCTTACCCATATCTTTCTATGATATCTTGTTTCCAAATTTGAGGCGCATACAGGTACATTTTATATTCATTGTTTTTAAGGGATGTTCGCTCTTCATTCACATTCTGGGTTACAAAACATAGTTGCCAAGCCAGCATATGTGGAAAACTTTGGCTTAGATGTGTTGTTTTATTGTTTTTTGCTTTCTTTTTTATAATGGATTTTCTATAGCTATCTCCTTCCTTCCTTCTTTCCTTCCTCCTCTCCTCTCCCCTCCTCTTTTCTTCCCTCCTTCCCTTCTTCTTTCCTTCCTCCTCTCCTCTCCTCTTCCCTCCCTCCCTCCCTCCGCCGACCATAATAAAGACATTTCAATTTCATTATGTTATGTAAAGTCATCCCAAGAGAAATGAGATTTAAGGAAAGAATCCTATCTATTCTGGTATGAAGTCACTTGTGGCCATCATTTCCTCCAACCATCCCTGCCATTTAGTTATTCAAAGGTCTCCTGATTCTCTCAAAGATTTTCTTTTTCCTTTCTCCGTGTACATTTGGAACTACCAGGAATTTGAGGTTACACTGCTGAGCATCTCCAAGCTAACACCTTCTGTATAAACTGGGATTCGTCGTAAACCCAATAGAGTTAGGGAACCTTAGAATGGAAAAGGCTGATACATAAGAGGTTGGGCAGAATCAGGGGTGGGCTGCTGCGGGCTCGCAGGGGTTCGGGAGAGCCCCTAGTTAAGATTCTATGCAGAATGGGGGGATTCAAAAATTTTTACTACCAGTTCTGTGGGTGTGGTTTGGGGGGCATGGCAGGGGAAGGATACTGCAAAATCCCATTCCCTCCCCACCTCGCTAACCTGCTTTCCAGCTCCGTTCTCCTGTGCAGTACAACAAAAGTAGACCTAGCCAATCAGCTGGGACTTGGGAGGTGGAGAATAGATGGAGGCAAGGCCAGTCAGAGGTGGTATTTGCTGGTTCTCCAAACTTCTCAAAATTTCTGCTACCGGTTCCACAGGATTGGTCAGAACCTGCTGAATGCCACCTCTGCCCAAAATCGCAGCCCTGGCTGGCCCCACCCACCTGTCCCCTCCAAGGAGCCCCCACATGGCTCATTTTGGATGCAGGTAAGTGCAGAGCATGCACAGAGGCTCGGGGAGAGTGAAAAACAGGCCTCCTGGAAGTTCTGGAAGACTGAAAATGGGCCTTCCAGAGAGCCTCTGGAGCCTGGGGAGGCCATTTTCATTCTCCCAGCGGCTCAACAAAAGCCTCTGGAGCCCAGGGAGGGCGCAAACACACACCCCCCGCCATGGTGCAGGAGGCTGACTAGGCCACGCCTATCATGGCCACAGCCACCCAGCAACCAGGCAGAGAACCCCTTGCTAAAATTTTTGAAGGCCACCCCTGAATGTGCCAAAATGAAATTACACTTCCAGGCATCCATTGTGTCTTCCACCTACTCCCCAACTAGACTGAAGCTTGTCCATTCAAAGCAGGAAGAGATATATATATATTGAACATTAAGCCTATTGGTTGGTCAACTTCTCTGTTTCTGATCACCGCCAAAAGAAACAACTCACTGACATAAAGCTGGACTTTTGCTCGGGGGCCAGCAAGCAAACCCAATGAGTCTGTTCCCGGTATTCCAGTTTCACCAAGTCGAAAGCAATGGCTTCCGGGATAGCCAGGATGATGGCTACAGCCCAAATGAAAGTCACTTCCACCGTCTTCCACAAAGGAATTCCAATGCCCTGAATCCGACTCCAGGAAGCCACTGCTCGGTATCTAGAGGAGAAAGGAAGGAGATGTTATTTGGCAGAGGAAAAGGTTTTTCAGTAAAAATGGGAAATGCTCCAAAGAGTTTATTACCGGTCTATGCTGAGAGCACAAAGGCTGAGGACAGTGATGCCAACAGAGGCCTTCTGTATGAACGGCACCAGTTTGCAGATTTGCACCCCAAATGGCCAATCTTCTGCAAGAAGCTGGGAAGAAAAACAAAGGAAAGAAACTCAGCATTATTTCACCATAATGAGCCATGGTGGTGCAGTGGTTAGAGTGCAGTACTGCAGGCTGCCTGCAATTTGGCTGTTCAAATCTCACCAGGCTCAAGGTTGACTCAGCCTTCCATCCTTCCGAGGTGGGTAAAATGAGGACCCAGATTGTTGGAGGCAAGAGGCTGACACTGGAAAGCAGTACGTAAGTACTATGGCTATTTTTTTCCTTCCTTCCTTCCTTCCTTCCTTCCTTCCTTCCTTCCTTCCTTCCTTCCTTCCTTCCTTCCTTCCTTCCATCCTAACCAAACCAAGGTTGACTCAGCCTTCCATTCTGGCTGGCCCTGCCCACCCCACCCCTCCCAGGAGTCCCCATGTGCTCCCTTTTGGATGCAGGTAAGTGCAGGGCGTGCACAGAGGCTCAGGGAGGGTGAAAAATGAGCCTCCCAGAAGTTCAGGAAGGCCAGAAATCTCACTGCGTGAGATTGGATGGTAGTTCTTTGCTTAAACTGATTTTTTTAAATAATTGTAGACTACCCAGAGTCTGAAATCATGTGATATATACAAATTGATGTATAAATGAATGAGTCATTGAGGTTTCTCTGAGAAGTATTTGTAATACGTGGAATGCTTCCAAATAAAGCTTATGATAAGGTGAATGAGGAATGAGAAAAGAACCCCAGATTTAATCAGTGTAAACAAGATTTATGAAGACTCAATAAGTGTTTGTTTCTTTCTAAATAAAAACTCCATGTAAATTACATTAAGAAATGTTTGCTGCAGGAAACTTAATCATTAAAAGACTGCTTTCTTTTAGATTTAACTGAAAATATGTGTTTTGGTTGATTTTTTTTTTACTTGCTTGTCTGAAGAAATAACTGGAATAATTCAAGCAAAGAGAGAAAAAAATATTGTTGTCATTATCTATTGAGTAATGAAAAAGATTTTTCCTCTTTGTTTTATGTTTTGAACACTTTGTTCCAATTTCAGAACTGCTTTTTTTCCACACTAAAAGTTACAATCTTGTGGTTTGCTGGTGTGATGAAAGATGAACTACAAGGATTATCCCAATTTTAAAATCTCGATGATCATCTAACTCTATTTCAACGGCCAGATATGTAAGGTAGACCATGAGGGGCTCACTTATAATTCTGGGAATACATATGCAGCTCTTTCTATTTGTCATCTTTATCATTTTTATTTTATTACATAAAATACACACAAAACAAGAAAATAAAATAGGAAATTACAGGAGGGAAAGGGAGCGGGGAAAAGGGAGATACAAGGAGGAAGAGAAAAAAGAAAGAAAAGGGGACACTGAATTTCAATTCTTCCTAGCATGGTACAAGATAAATACACTTCAACCTCAACTTTTTGCTTTTACATATTAATATATAACTAGCCATTTCTATAACACCAAATCTTTCTAATCAACAAAACCAAGACCAAAGTTTCATTTTATTTCTTCACAAGCTCAATATCCAAATAAGAACATACTTTCCTCTTTAAATCAAGTAATCAATTTAATCATTCTTGCTTTATCTTCCTTGCTATGGAATTAAGTAACCTAGTAACCTTTGTGAATTGTCACCATTTTTATTTACAAAATGCACTGTATTCTTTCAAACTCTTTGGCCAATCTCTTTATTTGTGATCAGTATGCAGCAATATTTCTTACAGATGGAATATTGACAGTGTCCCAAATATTAGAAAAAATATCCAATAATTACATGTTTTTTCTAACATTTTTCCACAAGGACAGGCTACCTTTCCACCCCCAATCAGTCAAGTGTTGATCCATTGGCTTGTCACATGAATCTGACAGGGTGGACTGAGAGAGTGACTAGTCCAGAGTTTTCATGACTAATATGGAACTAGAACTTTTTTGAGCCAATCATTGGAACTAGAACTCACAGTCTCCCAATGATTGGCTCAAAATCACCCAGCTTGCTTTCATGCCTAATGTGGAAGAGGAACTCATAGTCTCCTGGATTCTAGCCATGTGACTTAACAACTAGACCAAACTGCTTCTCATCCAGAAATTTCCTGACAGCTGGAACAATTAATCGGTGGAATGACTTGCTTCTATTAGATGTGGGTGTTCCAACCCTAGAAGTTTTTGAGAAGAGATAGGACAACCTTTTGTTTGAAATGGTATAGGGCAGGCATCCCCAACCTGTGGGATGCCCCCACACTAGTGGGCCATGAGGGGTTTGCAACTCAGCTGTGGAAATGGCCGGGGAACGCACAAGTGCATTTTCCCTTGCATGAGCAGAGGGCGAGGATGTGTGTGCATTCTCCATTTGTGTGAGTGGCAGATGTGTGTGCATGGCATTCATGGAAATGGAGCTGTGCATTTGTGCGTGCTTGCCAGCCGCTTGCATTAACTTATCCCCTCCCCGATGGTCTACAAATAGCAATAGCACTTAGACTTATATACCATTTCACAATGCTTTACAGCCCTTTCTAAGAGGTTTACAGAGTCAGCTTATTGCCCCCAACAATCTGGGTCCTCATTTTACCCACCTCAGAAGGATCCAAGGCTGAGTCGACTTTGAGCCAGCCAGGATCAAATTGCTGGCAGTTGGCAGAGTTAGCTTGTAATACTATATTCTAACCACTGGGAGGGAGGGAGGGAGGGAGGGGGAAAGAAAGGAAGGAAGGGCAATAACCACAGCACTTAGACTTATATATCACTTCACAGTGTTTTACAGCCCTCTCTAAACAGTTTACAGAGTCAGCCTCTTGCCCTCAACAATCTGGGTCCTCATTTTATCCACCTCAGAAGGATGGAAGGCTGGGTCAATCTTAAGTCAGTGAGAACTGAACTGCCATAGCCAGCAGTCAGCAGAAGTAGTTTACAGTACTGCATTCTAACCACTGCACCACCATGGCTACTGTAAAGGTTAGGGAATTCTGGTATATATAGGATTTCCTGCATGAGAAGCTAATTCCAGGCAAAAGGTAAGAGGGATGTCAGTTTCTCTCTCCAAAGGATTTCAGAATATTTGGATTCCACATATCCTCCACAAGGACATCTCCAGATTGAACTAAATTGGGTCTTCTCTAAACTCCAACTGCCATAGGACATATATCTTGACAGAAACCAATTTAGAGAAGATTGCTGACTTCTGATTGTTGACTTCTGATTACATTCAAAGGAGGTAATTGTGTAAAAAATCCTAAACAGAAATATTTGGGAAGGAGGAATATGTGAAATAATTATGTTTCACAGATATTTTGGCCCGGAGGCCTCCCATTTAATCATATTTCACTGCCTTTATGACATCTGATCAATTTCTGGCTCTTGAGCTACAGAACAATAGCTCTACTGTTCCTTCTACTACAATGCTCAACAAGTGGTGGAAAAAATAATACTGCAGTAGGATGTACGTTCCACATTTTCATTCTGATATTAGCAATGACTTTGAGTTCTCCTTATTCTTCCACATGCAAGTTTTCTGGTCTGTGAAGTCAGTAGGGTTATATTTCTTGGGTGACAGGAGCAAAATGTTTTCAGTTACCCAACCAAGATATTTTCAGCCCATAGAGATCCTGCCCTATAGCCATATTTGTCCCTTTCATAGAATCATAAGGATGGATGGGACCCTGGAAGTCTTCTACTCCAGTCCCCTGCCCAAAGCGCGAATCTTTATACCATCCTAGACAATCTTTTCTTGAAAACCTCCCATAATCGAGCACCCACAACTCCAGGAGGCAACCTGTTCCATTGATTAATCATTCATACTGCCAGGAAATTTCTCCTTAGTTCCAGGTTGGATCTCCCTCTGATCAGTTTCCACCCATTGCTTCTTGTCCTGCCTTCAGGTGCTTTGGAGAAGAGCTTGACATCTCCCCTCTTCTTTGTGGCAGCCTCTGAGATATTGGAACCCTGCTATCATGTCACCCCTGCCTTAAGAAATTTCAAAACATCCTCAAAGATCCATCTCATCCTGGGCGCCCTTTTTTTGAACTATTACCATCTGGCAGATGGTACAGGATAATAAAAACAAGGACAAATAGGCTGAAAAGCAGCTTCTATCCCAGGGCAGTAACTCTATTGAGTTCTACTGTATAGTGCAATATTAATGCAACATCAGCGGTTTTCAGCTCAATTGTATAGAATGTGAAGGATGTGTGTTTGTGTTTATTTTCATGGTCATAGTGTGCATTGAGGAGAGTGTTTGATTTTGTTGTTCAAGGTGCAACGATAATAAACGAAATGAAACAAATTTAAACTAAACTAAACTAAACTAAACTAAACTAAACTAAACTAAACTAAACTAAACTAAACTAAACTATTCTAATCAATGTTCTCTTCCCTGTGACAACCGTTTAAGTAGTAGAAGATGGCTATTAAGCCTTCTCTTCATTAGGCTACACATACACATCCCATTTTTTTTATTGGACTGTACCAGTGGTGGGATTCAATCTTTTTTATTACTAGTGCAGTGGAATGGTTTGGTATGTGTGGCAGGCGAAGGATACTGTAAAATATCCAGTCAGAGGTGGGATTTGCCAGTTCTCTGAACTACTCAAAGTTTCCGCTACTGATTCTGCAGAACTGGTCAGAACCTGCTGAATACCACCTCTGGACTGTACCATTTCAAACTATAGGTCACAGAAACAGCTTGCCAGGTTAGATGGCCAGTTCTCTGATAAGGACCATTGGCATCCCTGCAATCCAGACCCATTTTCAACTCCCTTTAAAACATCTGATCAGCTTCTGGCTGTTGAACTACAGAACGATAACTAATAATCACTTGACATCAGGGATAAGATCTGGAATTTTCTGTGGCTACTACATGGGGTGTACCAATTTATATGGACTCTTCCTGGCTGCATCTCAAGCAGATGCATCTTCTTATGTCATGCATATGCTACCATTACCAACCTTATATCTGAGCATCTGTTGACTTCATCTCTCACTGATCAATCAAGTGGAGCTGGATTTGAAAGGAAGGGCATCATAGCAACATGATAAACCCAGTTGAATAGCAATGGTAAGTTATAAGTAGATAAATACAATAAATAAATACCTTATACACATTAATGGGCAAAGCAATGAGGATATAGAAGAGGTCTCCAAGAGCAAGGCTGGCAATGAGAACGTTGGGCCCATTTCTCATGCACTTATTCTTATAGATTATTCTTAGCAGGGTAGAGTTTCCAATGATGCCCACAATGAAGATAGTGCAAGAGACAAAGGTGTTGATGTACTTGAACACTTCCCGGATTTCTGTTCGCTTCTCACACATGACTGGTAGTGGAGCTTGTGGGATGGCATCTCCAGAAAAGTCCTTTGACTTGTTGGAGGGGACTCTCTGATCTGGGAAGATACCTGCTTGGATAATCTTGAAAGTTGGATCTTCTCCCAGAATCTCCAAAGATATGGTGCTGTCTTTGAAGCTGTTGTCTGTCTGGCTGGAGACACCCAAGATCAGGCAGGAGACCAACCCTAGAGTAGTGAGATGTCTACCCATGGGGAAGCCAAGGTCAAAAACCCACACAGTTTTGTGTGTGTTGAGCATAGTAGTGTTAACGATGTCTCCTAAGACGACCTATTCTCATCTGCAGGTGGAAGACACTTACAAGAATCTGGATAACAAGAGAGAACATTAGAAAAAGTGATACTGATATAAGCATGAATTTCTTTCCATTAGATTATTGTTCATAGAAGATAAGGATAAGCAACCCACAGCCCAGATTTCTTTTATACTCTTGATGGATTGGGGTATAAATTGCCATAGAAATTTGGTTTGATGAATTGCCATAGAAATTTGCCAGTAAAATTGATAAACTAAAACCTAGGGATGCAGATAAATAGGCATCTGCTTCTGTAGCTTCTAGAGGACTAGAAATAAACTATAAAAAATAGAATATGTGGCATTCCAAATTAAAAGAAAAATGTTAGAAATTGACAGATGACCAGGTGATGTTTACAGTTCTTGGAGCAAATAGGAAGCTGGGCATGCACAGTCTTACAAGTGTTATTTCCTCCTCCTGATAGAATAGACCCCTATGGATCTACTGATGGAAACTACACATGGTCTGAAGAGGAACTAAAGCCCTTCCCTCCATTGTCACTAGGAGCACCTACTGTACCAATGAAGGTGGAAGCCAGTGGTGGGATTCAAATTTTTTTACTACCAGTTCTGTGGGCGTGGCTTGGTGGATGTGGCAGGGGAAAAATACTGTAAAACTCCAGTCAAAGGTGGTATTTGCTGGTTCTCCAAACAACTCAAAATTTCCGCTACTGGTTCTCCAGAATTGGTCAGAACCTGCTGAATGCCACCTCTGATGGAAGCGAGACCACCTGTTGAACTAGCAGCTATGTTCTTTCTTTACTTGCTTCTATTCCAACGAATGAAATTTTACTTAAGAAGGTTTCTATTGAGAGCTACATTTGGCATTTATGTCAGTAATGTTCCTCAAGAGCTCAACATTATTAGCTTCAGTTACAGACAAGGCCATTCTTTAATAACAATGGACAACACAAAGCAAAACCTATTTTCCCCTTAATAATTATTTGGATGCAGTACTGCATTCTAACCACTGTGCTGCCAGAGCCATGTTGGCTTAGTGGAGATGGCATGTGGAGTCATTTGTGTGGGCACATGAGCCCCAGCCAAACTTACCTGCACTGCACATGTGCACGCTTCCAGTTGATTTTTGGCCCATTTGAGGCCTTTTTCAGCCTCTCTGAGGCTCGAGGGAAGCTTCTGCAGCCTTTGGAGGCTGAAAAATGGACCCGTTTTGTCACTTCCTGTATCTCCAAAGGCTGTAGAGGCTTCCCTTCAGCCCCCGGGAAGGTGAAAATAGCCTCCCTCGAGCTCCAGAGGCCCTCCAGAGGCTGAAAACGGGCACTTCTGGTATTTCCGGAAGGCCTGTTTTTCGAGGCTGCAGAGGGTTCCCTTGAGCCTCAGGGAGGCCAAAAAAGGCCTCAAACAGGCTGAAAATCAGCCGGGAGGTTCACACATGCACAGTGCAGGTAAGGGGGGGTGGGGCGCATTGCAATGCGGGTGTCGGTGTATGTGCACTTTCGACACACCATAGCAAAAAGTTTCGCCATCACTACTCTAGGAGTTTGATTCTGAGTGGCTCAAGGTTGACTCAACCTTCCCTCCTTCCAAGGTTGGTAAAATGAGGGCCCAGATTGTTGGGGGCAAGAGGCTGACTCTGTAAACCACTTAGAGTG
This sequence comes from Laticauda laticaudata, assembly GCA_004320025.1. Lineage (NCBI taxonomy): Eukaryota > Metazoa > Chordata > Lepidosauria > Squamata > Elapidae > Laticauda > Laticauda laticaudata. The sequence continues at coordinate 19,743 of BHFT01076542.1, read as the reverse complement.
GGCTGTAAAGTACTATGAAGCAGTATATAAGTGCTATTGCTATATAAGAGCCATAGTAGCACAAATGATATGAATGTAGTATTGCAGGCTAACTCTGCCCACAGCCAGGAGTTCAGTTCTGACCCACTCAGAATTGACTCAGCCTTCTGTCCTCCCAAGGTCAGTAAAATGAGGAGCCAGATTGTTGGGGGCAAGATGCTGACTCTGTAAAATGCTTGGAGAGTGCTGTAAAGCTCTGTAAAGTGGTATATAAGTTTCAGTAATATCGCTATTTCAAGTCCCATCAGCCACAGTCAGCATGTCTGATGGCAAAGGCATATGAAAATTATACTGTGTATGGGATATTAGTAAGACCACACTTAGAGTACTGCATCCAGTTTTGTTCACCACATTATTAAAAAGATGTTGAGACTCTAGAAATAGTACAGAGAAGAGCAACCAAGATGATTAGGGGACTGGAGGCTAAAACATATGATGAACGGTTGCAGGAAATGGGCTTGGTTAGTCTAGTAAAGAGAATGACCAGGGGAGACATGATAGTGGTCTTCCAATATTTGAGGGGCTGACACAGGGAGGAAGGGGTCAAGCTATTTTCTAAAGCACCTGAAGGCCAGACAAGGAATGATGGATGGAAACTGAACAAGGAGAGATTTAACCTGGAAATAAGGAGGAACTTTCTGACAGTGAGAACAATCAACCAATGGAACAGCTTCCCCTTGGAAGTTGTGGGAGCACCATCAGTCGAGATTTTCAAGAAGAGATTTGTCAGAAAAGGTGTAGGGTCTCCTGCTTGGGCAGGGGGTTGGATTAGATGACCTACAAGGTCCCTTCCAACTCTGATTATCTGTTATATTAAGGATATTTGTAATATCTAGTTGGGTTTGATTAAGGCATGATATCATCAAAATACGTTGAAGCTAGTTCAGAATGCGGAAGGTCAAAACGAGGGACACTGTCTCGGTTATTAGAAAGAAGAAACCTCTTTCAGTTAAAGATGAAGTCATTGGGAGTTCAAATTCAACCCAGACAGTAAATTAGGTTAAATTACATTGCAGTTCTGTTCACATACTTTCTGATTTTCACTAACAGCTTGGTGGATCACAAATTGCTGAATCTGATATGTCATGTCTCTGCAACCAAACAAGACAGACACAGACTTCAACAAATAATTAGAACTGCAGAAAAAACAATTGCTACCCACCTGCCTTCCATGGAGGACCTGTATCCTGCACGAGTCAAAAAGAGGGCTGTGGAAATATCTACATACCCCTCACATCCTGGACACAAACTGTTTCAACTCCTTCCCCCAAAACGACACTGTAGAGCACTGCACACAGAACAACTAGACACAAGGAGAGTTTTTCCCCGAATGCCATCACTCTGCTAAACAACTAATTCCCATAATACTGTCAAAGTACTTAGTAAGGCTTTCTTCTTCTTCTTCTTCTTCTTCTTCTTCTTCTTCTTCTTCTTCTTCTTCTTCTTCTTCTTCTTCTTCTTCTTCTTCTTCTTCTTCTTCTTCTCCTCATCCTTCCTATTACCTATCTCTTCCCACTTATGACTATAACTGTGTTACTTGTATCTTTACAAATTATATTGTTTTGTTTCCTAGTATGATCTGATTGCTTATTAGTAACCTAGGACTATCACTAAGTGATGTATCTTATGATACTTGATGAATATATTTTATTTTTTCTTTCTGTACACTGAGAGCTTATGCACCAAAGACAAATTCCTTGTGTGTCCCACTTGGCCAAAAAAAATTCTATTCTGATCTGTTCTGTTCTACTCTACTCCACTCTACTCTGCTCTATTCATGTTATTTCTTGTTTTGTGCAAATGCAGAGTAAATTTTTAAACATGTTTTAAAGATATTTACCCCACCCCTATTCACATATACACATACACATAAAACTCAAGGTGGTCAACATATCCAACCCACCTCCCTCTTCTTGTTTTCCTCACAACAACAGCCCTATGAGGTGAGTTGGGCTGAGAGAGAGTGACTGACTTAAAGTCACCCAGCTGGATTTCAAGCCTAAGGCAGGACTAGAATTCCCACTCTCCTGGTTTTTTTCAGCACCTTAATCACTGCACCAAACTAGTTCACCATTGCTAAATAAAAGACAAAGCAGTTCTTTCAAAAGCAGTAAATTGCTTGGAAACTGAAATGCATTATTAATACTTAATAATAATTCCTTGTGCAAAATGATTGCTGTGCAATTACTTTCCTATTATATTTACAAAACTTATTAAAACAGATCCTGGATCCCAACTTATAATTTAATTGCAAGATTAGTGAATAATGAAAAGGAAAGAACTTCAAGATGAAAGGAATAATGAAAAAAAATTGCGACAGATGTATTAAAATAGGATACCCTGCCTTAAAACATCAGTCAGTGAAAATTTCAGATGCAAGAAAATTTCAGTCCTAGGAATAACTTTTTTTAGATTTTTAAGAGCTACAAACTTTTTATCACTTGACAATCACCAAATAAAATTTGAAACTTTTAAAATATACATAACTCATAATAGTTTATATCCATGACACTGAAGTACAATTAATACAATAAAATGAATCTCTTATTGAAGTATTTCTAAATCAATAAATAGTTTGGTTTCTGTAGCTTGGTAGTTCTCAGATGCATTTGGTGTCTCTGATGGTGAGACTGTGTGTTTTCTACTGGGAAGATTCGCATTTACCTGGTTATAGCTTGTAAATATAGGATCAAGCTCTCACTCATTTGTGTTCTCCAATTGTTTAAACCTAGCTTTCACGGAGTACACCTCAAAAATGTAAGACAAAGAAAGAATTTGAGATCAATGCAATTTACAAAGAAGCATCCTTCAATTCAATGTTTCTCAATGTTTACAACTTGAAGATGCACGGACTTCAATGCCCATAAATTCCTCAGGCCACCCATTGGCTGGGGAATTCTGGGTGTTAAAAGTCCACACATTTTGAAGTTGCCAATGTTGAGAAACACTGCTCTGGCCATTTTCATCTTCACATTCATCTCCTCTGTTGCTTCCTCCCCCCCCCCCCTNCCCCCCCCCCCCCACTCCACTATTTCAAGAATAGCCATTTCCAAACAATCCCTGTTGTACACATATTTCAAAAATGATGGTCCATATATCGCCAAAGCACTGATCACCCAAAGCATATATCCAAAATCTGAGCAAACAACCATTTGTCATTGTCATCTTGCATGCCTTGGAACCCTAGCGAGATTCCATCTTCTCCTAGCCTGACGCATACAACTTGTTTATGTTCAAATTCCCATTTTGTTACCTTGGCTGGATGGTCAAAGGAAAAAATAATTCTTGCGTTGAAGTCCTAAACTCCAGTTTTCCGGTTTTGCTTGGTAGAGGCGTTTAGAATCAAGAGCTTCTAAATCTGGGGCCACAAAGAAGATGCAGCCAAAGATGCTAAATTCAGTTTGCTCAAATTGTCCTTCAACAGTTCTTATTTAGGGCCTACAGCCAATAACACGAGACCAAGGAGCAGAAGAAATTGGATGGACAGGGTAAGTTTGGTCATGTGGGAGGAGAATAACACAAACAAGTTGTATGCTTCAGGCAAGGGGAAAGCAGAGGAGGGGACAGTTACGGTCAGAGGAATCTCATGTTCAGGAAGCAGATCCCAAAATGCAAGTTCATCTGATTTTCAGCAAAGGATTATTGATACATGTTTTGCTTTTCAGCGTTTCAATTGGGATCTTTGTTATTGTTGTCTTCTGATAAAAGAACAAGGATTGTTTGGTGCATGAGATAATCCTTTTTCTGTTTTTTTTTTCCTCTCTCTTTCTTGCCCCTTATTTTTTTGCCCCTTTTCTTTCTGTTTTGGTGTCTAGTGTTAACCCCAATTTTGATGATCAGTGTTGAAAGAAATGACACAAGAGTACAAATCAATGTGACCGATGCCCTTAAAATCTCGCAACTAAACACTTCTTACAAGGAGGATTGTAAAATAGTGCTGAATGGGGATATGCTTCTCATCAACATTTTCACCCAAATGAAATGGAAAGAAAAAGACTTGTATTTTTAGAAAAGGGCATATCTGTCAATTTTATGTTCCCATTTTGGCATGTTAAGTTTTACTTGTAGACTCTTTCTGCAAATATTTTTATAATGCTGCTCGTGTGTCTTTTTTTTTGGTCAGGCACGAAGAATCAGGACTACACAATAAATTGAATTTTTAAGTTGATTTAATGCTGATGCCTATATACAAGAATCTGGTCAAATAACAGTCAGCACTAAACTGTCCCTAGATAAGTAAGTAGAATGCAAGAGGGATTGGGAACGTAATGATTCCAGGCTGATTCCTCTCTTGACTCTGCCCTGGGCTCTACCACACTATCTTTCTTTGTAGGAATTTCCCCCTGATATACATTTATCTATATATCTACTTATATATAGTGATGAATCCAGGGAGTGATCTGGTGGCCTAGAGGTGGAACTCTTACTTCACAATCAGGAGGCTGTGAGTTCGATCCTAGGTAAGGACATATTTCTCTCTCTGGGCATACTGAGAACATATCTGCTGAACATAACTCCACGTTGGCAACAGGAAGGGCATCTGGCTAGTAAACACTCAGCTCCATTCAGTTTCCCAGACTCCACCCCTCAAGGGTTTATAGGGTTGGTAAAGATGATGATGATATAGTGATGATGATTGTTCTGTCCTTTAATTACTAGCTGAATTTAAGGGAGACAGACTTAAACTCCACAAAGGCATCCATACAAAGTCTCTTTATTGGTTTATCAGGCATCCTCAAATATAACTCACAGTTACATCGAGATTCATCTCAATGTCCAATTCTCTGCAGAGCTGACTTTATGGTGTAAAAGGATGGTAATCTTTCATCCTATATCAACGGAGCAAAGAGGTGAGATGCCAGCAAGATGCTGGCTTCAGGCAAGAGAGAAGGAACCTCCCACAACCCAACCAAGGGTCAATTCAGTGACCAATGAGGATTACAGATGTGGCCACATGATATGGATTATATTTCCCAAGATACCTTAACTACATTTACCATGATGCATTGCCTTAAGGGGACAACTCCCAATTCCTAACTAACTATCCCAATTCCCAATTAACTATAAACTGTCTGGACAGCACAATGATATTATGATTACTACAGCCTTCCTCAAAGTCTGATACATCCTCTGCGTTATCTTCAAAGGCATGGACCAAGTCCCAGATTTCATAATGCAGATCTGGAGAATATGTAGTCTAGAAAACTAGACTAGAACAGAGATAGAAACCAAACAACTCTCTATAATAGAGAAAATTGTAACCAAGTAACTTGAAGCCTGGATGGTTGCTTAATTTGTTGCTAGTGGGATAGATGTTAGGCTCACCCCTAGAGATGACACAAAGAAATCCAGTCCAGTTCAATTCTTCATTGCTTACATCTAATGGACAGAATCTTGCCTGACTAAAGCTATTCCTATTAGATATATATTAAGAGGTTCTTAGACTATAGCTACTCTGATTTCCTTCTCACATTCCCCATCCAGCTCAGGACTGCACAGTCTCTTAATCTGGGCCTCTTTCTGTGAAAGCATTGTGTTGCCAAATGCTTCAGACACAATATGCTATCCAAAGCAGAAGTGGTCCTCATCCAGTTCTGACAGCTTCTGGAGAACCAATAGTGGAAATTTTGAGTAGTTTGGAGAACCGGCAAATATCACCTCTGACTGGCCCTGCCCCCTTCTATTCTCTGCCTCCCGAGTCCCAACTGATCGGCTGGGTCTTCTTTTGTTGCCCTGCACAGAAGAATGGAGCTGGAAAGCAGGCTAGTGGGGTGGAAAGGGAATGGGGATTTTGCAGTATCCTTCCACTGCCATGCCCACCAAGTTACACCATGCCCACCAAGCCATGCCCACAGAATCAGTTGTAAAAAAAAATTGAATACCACCACTGATTTTACACATTTACACATTTTGCAGCATAGGCATTCTAGCTCCTCAGCTTTGTTTATGTTGTGGTTAGCCGGCAGCAGGTGTGGACGGCCGAGGAGAGCGAGGACTCAGATGAGGTGCCAGGACCATCAGGGAGTGGACTTCTGCCTTCAGAGATTGTGGGGGCTGGCAGCAGCAATGAGGAGGTTCCCGAGGAGCCTGTGCCAAGTTCGCGTGCACACAGGGTTGCTCGTAGGAAAGAATAGCTGCAGCAGCATGGGTGACTCGGGAGTAAGGCTGCAAGGTAATGGCCTCTCCTTCAAGAAGATAAAAGCCAGCTGTGAAGCGAACGTTCTTTGCAGGAAGCAAAAACGTTTTGAAACTCAGCCTNAGGTAATGGCCTCTCCTTCAAGAAGATAAAAGCCAGCTGTGAAGCGAACGTTCTTTGCAGGAAGCAAAAACGTTTTGAAACTCAGCCTCATGGACATTACAGTATCTGAAATTGCTTTTTGAAGACTCTTGTGAAATATTTCTTATCTGTTATTCTTGGCAGCCTTGCACAGTTTTGGTGAGGCTTTGTGCTTATCAAAGTTAATTAGTTTGCAGCAGCCTTTTAACTGGGGATTCGTAAGACTGATTAAAAGGTTTCTGTTCCCTTTGGTTATTCTTTGTTTTATTGGAAAAGAGTTTGGGTCAGAACAGGATATGATTTCTGTGTTCATAGAATTACCATTAGTTACAGGTAGTCCTATTAATTGTAACCCAGAGCATCTACAAATTTTATTATTCACCTTCAAAAAAATTCTTTTTTTAAAATAAATTTGTTTATTCAGCGTTTCAACAATTAAAAACAGATGTCCATATTTTGCAACGATATTGTAAACTTCAGCAACAGAGTGGTCAATATCTGGAATACTCTACCTGACTCTGTGGTTTCTTCCCCAAACTCCAAAAACTTTAACCTTAGACTTTCTACTATTGACCTCACCCCTTTCCTAAGAAGTCTGTGGGGGGCGTGCATAAGCGCACCAACGTGCCTACCATCTCTGTCCTATTGTTTCTTTTTATTTTTCTTATAAGTATCTATTTCATGCATTCAAAATTATATTTATTCTTATACCTGTATTTTGTAAGGGATTGACAAAATAAATAAATAAATAAATAAACTGTGTTTACATTGGTTAGTAACATCCAAAGTATGTTATCCCTAGTTACATTAAATTCTTCCTTGTTCTAAACATTTTTATACATATATTTGCACATAAACAATATTGCTATGGGATTTTTCATTCATTATCATTTGATGCCTTTGCGTCTTTTCCTTAGCCATTTGTACCAAGCATCCCATATCTTGTAATATTCTCCTTCTTCCTTATTTTTTAATTATATTATCAGTCTGACCATTTTGGTGCATTCAAATATCTTACTGTGTTTTGGGGGCCAGTCGTAACCTGTTTCCAAATTCGATATACAGTTTTTGCAGTTATTTGTGACATCAGTTATACCATTCTCCTTATCCATATATATGCATACAAAAGGATTTTTTAACATTGCAATGCTGAAATAAATAGGATTTTTAGATGAAAAATGTTTGCATGGAATGTAGGAGAATTCTCTTGTGCCATGGGATTGTAAAAACATTGTTTGTAGATAGATATGATGTTGCTGATGCTAGATAAGACCCAGGTAAGAGAAATTCCCAGAACCTGAAAGTAAAAAACTTGAGTTATTCAACATTCCTCAATTTTTATTTGTTATTTTTAAAACAAGTTTTATTCAATTTTTCCAAAACAAAGAAAAAAAAAGCTCCTTTCAGTGTACAACATAATTCCGGGTCACCACTTTTACATGCAAATATGACAATAATTATCTGTTCATTTTCTACATTCAAATTCCTGTCATCCATTTTTAACTTAATTCTCCAATTTTTACATAAGAAAAGGAACAAACAAATTAATCCTATTCACTAATATTACTTTCATTCTAAACATCTTCTCAGTTCATTTCAATTTATTTCAAACATTTCTTAAACATTGACATTTCTTTTAAGCGTGACCTTTTCCGTGATGCACTTTTCTCATTTAAGTCATTAATAATTCCCATATCTTCATACTTATTACCTTTTAATTCTTTTATCTATCAGATTTGCAATTCCATCACATATTATTTCCATAGATTCTAGATTAATACAAGCTTTTACACACAAAATAGTACATTTCCCCTCCCCTTTTACTAATTTGAGAGTGTCACCTCAGTGGTTTACCTTAATTCCCTCATCTTAATTCCCAATAAATATTTATTTTAATTAGTTATAGCAATAATCGTTCCCTAAAAAAAAAGAACTACATAATACTGTACTTTTCAGTACAGTACAGGATTCTGCAGTATATTTTCCCCCTATACTTCCACAGAGTTTTATTTATAATACCAAAAAAAAGAAGAAGAAAGAAATAGAAGAAAAAGAAACGATCCATTTAGCTAGTCTTGGTCACTGATATTAATCTCATTTTAAAACATCCTTACAATTCATTTCAATTCTTTCAATATATATAATTGACATTGACCTTTCTTGCAGCAATAAAACTAAGAACATACATTCACCTACTAAAAATATCAGTGCAACATTCCTTAATTTTTATGGAAACCAAACCCATTTACAATTTGGAGATTTAGACTGAAAAGGAAGGCCAACAAATATTGCTCAGTCTACATTGTGATCTCCAGAACTTGTTTATAATATAAAAAAGAAGAGTTATCAGACTTATCTTCATATCTTTGAAGCAATCCACTGTCCAGATAATAGTTGATCAACAATGGGAAAAAGTAGGGTAGACTCCCTCCAACTTTTTTGTTTGCCTGTCCCATGAAATCTGTTGTGCTGGCTTCCTATGAAATAAATGAAGAGAAAACTGACATCAGAACTGTAACATTCAACCACCAGTGGAAGAATATTTCAACCTTAGAACCTTCAGTCATTGATTGAAAAAGGTCTTCGCCAGAACAAAGGAAGTTCAAAGCCAGCTCAGAATGAATGATGACTGAGTTGTAATTCATCAAAAAGTTTTGTTCCAATCCCTGAAAGTGTGCTGGTATAAAAGTTCATTTTTTTTTAAAAAAAAATCATGTCTCATGAGAATTGGCTAATTATCCAATACCAAGATAACTGGATTATCAACAATTGTTTTATGAGTAATCACAATTAGCAATACACTTTCACCTATCACGTTTTCTTCATTTCTTTTTGTTTAGTTTCCCTAGTTTACAGTTCCTTATCACCACCACTATACTTATAGATACTAATAATTTGGGAAAAAAGAATAATTTATGCACCTAATGACATGGACTCTCATGGGCTGGACAATCAACAAATTGCAATGATTTTCATGTTTATAAAACACAAGCTGAATATAACCAATTTTTTAAAAAGGCTTTTGAAAAAATCTGATGTTTATAATGGTTAAGTTGCAAATGAGTAAAAAAAATCTAAGATTTATATGAAAGTATGCAGTACAAATCTTATAAATAAGAAATCAAGATATATCTGCAGAAAAATAAAAAATGGTATCAAAATTGATGAGTATGAAAGATACAGATGTTCTATTTTTGAAATTAGGAATAGCAATGCCAAAACTGGTGCTTTCTAATTTTTTTCCAATTCTCATAATGAGAAGTGATGAAGCATGTTTGGAACTTTTAAGTTAAATCAAATTTGGGGTTTTTTCCCTTTTCCAACTATGTCTCAATATATTTAACCGAACAGTGAGAACAATTAACCGGTAGAACACCTGATCTTCAGAAGTTGTGGGTGCTTCATCACTGGAGCCTTTTAAGAAGAGACTGGACAGTCACTTGTCTGAAATTGTATAGGGTCCATTCAACTGGGGGTTGGACTGGAAGACCTCCAAGATCTCTTCTCTTCTCTTCTCTTCTCTTCTCTTCTCTTCTCTTCTCTTCTCTTCTCTTCTCTTCTCTTCTCTTCTCTTCTCTTCTCTTCTACTCTACTCTACTCTACTCTACTCTACTCTACTCTATTCTACTCCTCTACTCTATTCTCTATTCTATTCTATTCTATTCTATTCTATTCTATTCTATTCTATTCCATTCTATTCCATTCCATTCTATTTATCGCCAACCAATGGGCCGGAGACCACTGGTGGTCTGTGAGAAAATTTTGATGGGCCGCAGAGAAATGACACTCCCAAAGCAATTAATCCAGGCTGCATGGGAACACAAGGCTTGTGTCACTTGAATTGTGAACAACATGAGGTAGTGAGGGGAGTGGGGAAAGGGCGGAGGGGGAAAACATGTCTCACTTGTCCCACATGTCTGACCTGGCCACCGGGCTGCTTCTTTCTGCTTCTTACTTCTTCTGCTTTTAGCTGAATGCAAGGTAAGCAGCAAAAGTCTTTCTTTGTCTCTCCCAAACTCCACCAGACACAAGTCTTTGTGATCCTGCAAGGCCTCTGCTCCAAGAGGCTGTGCCAGTACAACAAGTCTCACAAAGACTTATTTCTGGTGGAGTTTGGGGGCGAGAAAGAAAGACTTCTGCTTCTTCTGCTGCTTTCCTTGCATGAAGCCAAAAGTCTTTCTCTCTCTCTCTCTCGCCTTGAGAATGCAGCTGGAGACAGTATCCTGCAATCCCAAACAAAGAACAATTGATTGGTAGGAAAATGGGGTGGGGAATTTTCCTGCAGACTTTTTTGGGGACTTTCTCAGGGTCTCTTGTCCATGGGATTTAAAATTATGAGTTTGGTGGTCCCTGACGTCCAAAAGGTTGGTGACCCCTGTTCTATTGTATTTCTATTCTGATAATCCTTCAGAGACCTTTTCAGATTTTTGCATTAGATGCATCACAGTCCAACTGACAACCAGGTGCAGAGGTTACAAATACTTTGGGAGGTCAGAGTTTATGTGTGTGAGACCTCTAAGAAGGGTGATCCCTCAATTTTAATAGCCAGCCATCAATACCCCCACTCAACATCTAAAATCCCATGTACAACAAGCACTATATAAACTCCACACAAAGAGAACAGCCCAAAATACACACTCTTCAGAGAGAAGTTCCCTGAAGATGGGCTCCAATATAAGTCCAAAAGCTTGGAAGACAAAACCTCTGGTCCCTGGGATTGTTTCAGATTGGATCTCAGTTTTAGTTTCTGTTGGTTTCTCATTTTTTCATATATAAGTTTGGTTTCTTCCATTCCTGAACTAGTAAGTTTTTAAAAGTTCACACAAAAGTGCATGCTTCTTTCATGTTCTTTCTTTCAGTGGAACGACTTATCTCCAGAAGTTGTGGATGCTCCAACACTGGAAGATTTTAAGAAGGGATTGGACAACCATTTGTCTGAAATTGTATAGGATTTCCTGCCTGAGCAAGGAGGTTAGACTAGAAGACCTCCAAGGTCCTTTCCAAGACTGTTATTCTATTCTATTTTGCATCTGACTTTATATCCATAGGTTTTGTGAGCTGTTTCTTCTAACACAATGTAGTTGTGTATATTATATTTGCACGCTGTTATGGGAATTGGTATAGGGGTTTGACAAGTTCAGAAAAGTGCAGATTATGAGTGGGGACTGATTTTAAATTCAGCATTGGCTTGCAAATGCAAATTTAGATATAAAGGTAAAGGTTCCCCTCACACACATGTGCTAGTTGTTTCTGACTCTAGGCCCCCTTATCTCCATTACAAAGCCAAAGAGCCAGCACTGTCCGAAGACATCTCCATAGTCATGTAGCCAGCATGACTAAACACCAAAGGCGCATGGAATGCTATTACCTTCCTACCAAAGTGGTCCCTATTTTTCTACTTGCATTTTTATGTGCTTTCGAACTGCTAGGTGGACAGAAACTGGGGCAAGTTAGGGGAACTCACTCCGTTACGTGGCGCTAGGGATTCGAACTGCCAAATTGCTGACCTTTCTGATTGACAAGCTCAGCATCTTACCCACTGAGCCATCATGTCCCTAAATTTAGATATATTCACTTTCAAATATAAGCCAAATAAATTCCTCCCTAGTCCTTAATGAAGTATCTCCCAATTTACTTCAATGATTTCCATGCAAGGGAATACTTTCATAAAACTCCAGTACTCTTTCTTTCTTTCTTTCCAGTTCCTCTTTTTTCCAATTTCAAACATCATAATATCTTTGCCTCATTTCAGCAGCCATAGAGACAGGTGATTCTTCCTTCTGAATGAGAATCAGTTCATTAGCAGAGGTCAAATTATTTTAGATGTCCACGTTTCAACAGGATGTCATTGAGGCGGATGGATTCTTAGGGTATTTTCCGAGGGTAGGATCCGTTTTCTACTTTGCTGATCTTATAAGAAACAATCCAGTTAAAACCAGAGTTAAAAATGCTGGAGGAAAAAAAAATAAAATCTGAAGGAGAAATCATAAAGAGACATTCAGATGCTGAAGACAGGACGTGTTATCTGAGACCGATAAGATTTGTCTAGCTTCACTTGACTTGAAAAATCTATTGCTGATGAAGTATGAAGGCAGAAAACAAACATAATACAATAGAAAAAAAAGTTGACTGTGCTAAGCAAGACATTTAAAAGAAAGGAGCTGCCTGAGTGATGGCTCTGCAGGGAGATAAAGAGAGAGATTAAAGAAGTATCCTTGGTCTGGACATAACCAACTGGCACTAAGGATGGGCTAATGCTGCAACACAAGCCAGAAAATTCCAGTCTACTCCAGGACTCAGTGATCATATGTGGGTGAAGTAAAGATCAGCTGTTCCCAAAGGCCATTTTCTAGAAGAAACAGCTTACATAGCAGAAGAAGTGAAGAGTGAACTAAGTCCAGAATGAACTAAGTTTAGAGAACTGGAAGACAAAACATACGAAGTACAGTTGCAGGAACTGGGAGCATCTAATTTAATGAAAAGAAAGACTAGAAGTGACATGATAGCATATTCCACTATTTGAGGGGCTGCCACAAAGAAGAAGGGGTCAACCTTTTCTCCAAAGCTCCTGAAGGCGAGACAAGAAGCAATGGATGAAAACTAATCAAGGAGACAACCAAGCAGAAATTTCCTGACCATAAGCAACAGCAATAGTACTTAGACTTGTATACTGCTTCACAGTGCTTTACGGCCCTCTCTAAAGGATTTACATAGTCAGCCTATTGCTCCCAACAATCTGGGTCCTCATTTTACCCACCTTGGAAAGATGGAAGGCTGAGTCAACCTTGAGCCTGGTGAGATTTGAACTGCCAAATTACAGTCAGTCAGCAGAAGCAGACTGCAGTACTACATTCTAACCACTGCACCACTGCAGCACAGCTAGAACAATTAATCAGTGGAACAACTTGCCTCCAGAAGTTGTGAATGCTCCAACACTGGAAGTTTTGAAGAAGAGACTGGATAACCATTTGTCTGAAGTGGTGTGTCTAAGCAGGGGTTTGGACTAGAAGACCTCTAAGATCCCTTCCAACTCTTCTCTTCTCTTCTCTTCTCTTCTCTTCTCTTCTCTTCTCTTCTCTTCTCTTCTCTTCTCTTCTCTTCTCTTCTCTTCTCTTCTCTTCTCTTCTCTTCTCTTCTCTTCTCTTCTCTTCTCTTCTCTTCTCTTCTCTTCTCTTCTCTTCTCTTCTCTTCTCTTCTCTTCTCTTCTCTTCTCTTCTCTTCTCTTCTCTTCTCTTCTCTTCTCTTCTCTTCTCTTCTCTTCTCTTCTCTTCTCTTCTCTTCTCTTCTCTTCTCTTCTCTTCTCCATCTCCAGGGTCTCTTCCAGCGTTGTTATTCTGATAAGGCCTTACTGAACAAGGCCCAAGAGGATATGTATCCCTTACTCACATACACATACTCGTATTGTGACCAAAAGAATAGCCTGGAGAATGCTAAGGATCAATAGGTCTTGTCTGAAAATCAAGAACAGTTACAGGCAGCAGTTGGTCATGCAGATTAGGAGTGACTGGCTTAATGAAAACCTATGAATGGGGCTGTTCTTTGCCAAAGACAGAAAGTTCTCTGTGCAGCTGAGCGTATCCAATAGTGGCTGGCAAGTCACAAGTAGAGCATGTGATTGGTAAACTCTTGAACAATAATGGGTCCCCCTATTTGGAGGGTTTTGTGTCAAAATCCAGATTTTTAATGGAATCTTAATGGCTCTCGTCCCTGCTCCCCATAGGAAAAAGCATTATTCTCCAGGCTGTGGTTTGTTTTCAGGGTCTTGAAATGCTTTAGGGATGAAGCTTCTTTTAAACCCAAATGTTTACAAATAAAGTTTAGAGAGCCAGAATAATTTTAAGTGAGGGACTGTATTCCTTCTTCCCTCATACAGTGCCCCTTGTTTCAAGAAATGCTATTTTGTAGATTTACTGAATGCCTCTTGTCAGTTCGCCTATTTTTTTTAAAGTCATAGGATGGGAAGGATCTTGTAGATCAGAGGTGAAAAACCTCTGGCACCAGGTTTGCAGATTATTTCTGCAAAAACTTAAGCTGCCGTTGCATTTTGATCTCCCCATACCCCATGGCTGAGGGGTGGAAGGCTTTTTTGCTTTTTTTCAGATCTCCCTTACTTTTGTAAAATTATCCGGCAGGAATAGACCTCAGAGTTTTCCAGTCCAAACCCCTCTTCAAGGTAGGAGCCTTGCACCATCCAGGACAAATGATAGTGCAATTTATTGTTGAACTAGCTCTATACCCGTGCTTCGCGACGAAACTATGTGATCAGGCTTAGTTTTTGGGGAGGAAAATAAGGGGGAAAAATTCTGCATCTGGCTAGCGTCCTGTCAGTGTGTAAGAGAGTTGAGGGCTGTTTGGAAACTGAAGCAGTATTTGCTGGGTGAGCAAGAAGTAGACAGCACGGAGCCTGGGCGTGACTTCGCTCAATTGTTCTGCACTAAAGCTGGTTGCTGCTGTGAAGCTGAAACTGAAACTCCTCTCCTCTGCTTGTGTTTTGCATTTGGAACATATGTCTTTTCAGGTGGGGAGGGAGAGTAGAACTCCTTAGCATCAGAGCATGTTAATAATAATATTCAAAATATTTATGCTGTGTTAGATGAACCCCAAGAAAGAAGTCTGGGAGCAGGAGAATGAAGTGAGGCCTTCCTGGAAGGTGGCAGCCAGGCCAGCTCAATCAACCCGGTCAAACCAGGAGGGAGCGGCGGAGCCATCTCAACCGGCCCGAGAGACTCAGGCGGGAGCGGCATGGCTGACTCACCCTTCCAGGAGGTTCCATGGAGAAGGTCGAGAGAAGCAGCGATCCCGTCCGAACCGCTTGAAGACCAAAACAAGACTGAGCCGCGCAGGTCAACTAGAACTAGGAAAAGCCCCACCTACCTGCGCGACTACATCACCCACGTTGGACTGAACTAAAGGGGGAGGGGTGTTCTGTATGGAACTTGGTAGGTTCCAAGTACTTCATTCTGATTGGCCGAAAAGGCCATTTACGGATTGGTTCGCTAGGAACCAATCCGGGAAGCTGCCAAACGGCGGGAAGAATTAAATAATTGTCATTGGCCACAAACCAGCAGGCGAGCCGCTATATAAAGGGCTGCCGCGGCTTGGGCTATGTTCCGTTTCTTTACCTAGTGGTTTGAAATAAAGAGTTGTTGTTTGGAACCCGGTCTCACGCGCTTCTTTCCGGACGGGACACCATTGTTATGCTAACAACATTTTGGCAGGCAGATTTAATGATTCCTGGTTACCTGGCTTCCCAATTAACCTCTTGTCTCCAGATGGAGAGAGTTTAAGGAAAGGTCTCCCACCTGGGAGACTTCTAATTTTGTCAGATTTCAGGTGAACGGGGATGCTGCTTTGGCAGTCAGGTTCTCAGCCTTCTCATGAGCCAAATAATTCATATTTAATAGCATGGATGCAGAAACTTCAGGATACTGTAAAGTTTTCGATAGCCCATCCATACTGAGCCCAAATTCAATTATATTAAGGTCATGTAATCACAAGGTGACATATTCTTATTTCTTTTCCTTTTTAAAATCATCCTGACATTGCAATAAATGATTTATTTCTTGAAAAATAAGGCTGCACCAAAACCCTCCGATTTTACCACAAGAGATAATCCTCAACTTACAATGGTTCATTTAATGACCATTCAAAGTTATAACGGCAGTGAAGAAAGTCACTAAACAACTTGCTTTGCTTAGCAACAGGAATTTTGGACTCAACTTGGTCAAAAATCGAGCACCACCAAAGAGGGCCACTTTTGAATACAATCCAAACAACAGACTACCCCAACTGTGAAGAGAATAAGAAACAGGTGGGAGAGAAAGAAATTTTAAAAAGAATATAATTCTTTTATTTCTCTACAATCCAGGGGTAATAGTTATTCTGATGAAAATTCCTGCAGTTCAGTTTTTAAAGAACAGCTTTGAGTCCTGCTCAATCTTATTCTCCAGTTTTTCTTACATCCGAAGAACATATAAAGAATGGTTACAGGAATTAAGGTATGTCTAGTCTAATGAAAAGAAGAACTAGGGGTGACATTATAGCTGTGTTTGAATATTTTAGGGGCTCCTGCAATAGGTGTCAATCTATTTTCCAAAGTACTAGAAGGCAAGGCAAGGAACAATTGATGGAAACTAACTAAGGAGAGAAGCAACCTGGGATTAAGGAGAAACTTCCTAAGAATGGGGACAATTAACCAGTGGAACAGAAGTTGCCTTCAGAAGTTGTGGATGCTCCATCACTGGAGGCTTTCCAAGAGAGACTGGACAATCACTTGTCTGAAATGGTATAGGTCAGGATTGCCTGCAGGAGTAAGGGGATTTAGAAGACTTTTAAGGTCCCTTCGAACTCCATTGTTCTATATTCTGTGTTCTTTTCCATCAACAGAGAGTCAGCTCAAATGCTGAGAGTTTACAGATGTTGTTAAGCCAGCATTTAGAAACTGGTGAGGAGGCATATTTCCAGGCTTGTGCTTTTCACCTTTCTTGCAGCTATCCAGCCAGCTAGAGCCAGCTACAGCTTTTCATAAATCTATGTATATAAAAGCGAAATACCACTCATGCCTCATCACAAAATCTCCAGAACTGTAAAGCCTGCAAACTTGACATTTGGCACATATGTTCCTCTTGCTTCTAGATGTTCACTAAGAAAGAATTTTTTGAAATGACCATCAGAGCATTTAGAGTATTTCCTATATTATTATTACTAACTTGCTCTGATGCTAAGGGGTTCTACTCCCCCTCCCCACCTGAAAAGACATCTGTTCCAAATGCAAAACACAAGCAGAGGAGAGAAGTTTCAGTTTCAGTTTCATAGCAGCAACCAGCTTTACTACAGATCAGTTGAGCTAAGCCACACCCAGGTTCCTTGCTGTCTCCTTCTTGTTCACATTGCAAATATTGATTCAGTTTTCAAACAGCCCTCAACTCTCTCACACACTGACAGGATGCTAGCCAGATGAATACCAATGGATGCTGGTAGGCAGAGGCAGAATTTCCCCCCCTTATTTTCCTCCCTCAAAACTAAACCCGACCACATAGTTTCACAGCGAAGCATGGGTATCCAGCTAGTATCTTCTAAAATTGTTAATGGAGGACTATAAACTGCCATGAAATGGGATTGTAAACTGCCATGCAGTAGGTTGTAGGGATCTGTTTTTCTAGCCCTTTGTTTTGTTCGGAAAAACACGAGGTAGACCGGGTTCCAACAAATAAAGTCTTTATTTCAAGGAGTCAATAAAAGCGGAACGGTTAGCCGAACTTGCGGCAGCCTTTTATACAGGCTAGCCTGCCGGCTTGTAACCAATGGCAGCNTGTTCAAATTTGCCGCCTTTTTTACTTTATTTGGATTGGTTCTTAGTGAACCAATCCAATGCTTACTTTAGTTGACCAATCAGATTTGCATGTTTTGGAGTAACCCAATTTGCATACAGAACAGGAATAATTGTAAAAAATAACAACTTTGAATTATGATGATTAAGCAGTCTGACACAAATCAATTCCAGTAATTTTAGTAAGACCTAAAACATGGTAATGGTCCTACAATCAAATAAAGGTTTCTAAAAAGCCTACAGTAATAGACCAGTGGACTTGAGAGCGAAGCTGTAAGTCTCTGGGATGTATGGTTTCATTGCTGTCCTGACATTGTTTTAAACTGGTTTATAATATATACTATTCATAATTGCAATGAAAACGGCTTTATATTAAAATGTGATAATAGATTTCATCATGCCTTTTGAGGCATTATGTTCCAGGGGGCTTACGTTTAACAGCATTAATGTAAAGCATTTGATGAGTCACAATAGCCTTTTTTGTGTGACTTCTTAATGAAATCTCTGTTGGTAATAAGAATTTAGAAGTAAACATTTAGAAATAATATTTAGAAATATTCACAAATAGTAAGTGGATTAAACAATAAAACCACTTGTAAGAATAAATTTTAGCTTACATAGAGATGATCCAATCCCCATTATTTGTTTACAACTAAATCCCTAGCAGAGAAAATATTAATTATATCATAGCAAAACTAACATACTTCTGTATGAATTTGATGCCTGTATTATAAGGATGATTTGAGACAATGATGGTTAAATTAAACTATATGAGGAAATAATAAACCCTTGCAAAATAATGTATGCTCAAAAATGGAAAAGTTTGACATTACTCCAAGGAAGAATTCTTGGTGAAGATAATGGAATTTGCAGAAATGACTAAATTAATCATTTTGATTAGCTTTTAGCTGGAAAACTCTTATAGATGTTTTGTATAAAATGGAAAAAATGCACTTATGATTTGTAGTTTTGATGACTAGAAAACAAATAGACTAGAAAAAAAGGGACATTTCTTTTGTAAATATAAGGTAAGAAATATGTATGTATACTCTGTATATATGTACAATGACAATAAAGAACTCAATAAATTCAAATAATTTAGTAACTGGAATTATATTTTCTGCAAGGGAAATCATAAATTTCCTTCCTTCCTTCCTTCCTTCCTTCCTTCCTTCCTTCCTTCCTTCCTTCCTTCCTTCTTTCTTTCTTTCTTTCCTTCCTTCCTAATTTGTGTTAGTTTGTACAATTATATATAATTTATTATATGTGTATACATATTACATACAGTATGTCTAATTCATATATTGCTGGCCCAATTGTCAAAAGAAAACTCAGGACCTGTGTAGGTTGGAAACATGCAGAAGAGGCCTTCATCCTGCAATGGATATAGATAGACAATGGCTAAAATGATGATGATGATGATGTGTACACTAAAACATCAGATTAAAAATCTGAAATTATTTGTACAGGGTGATTTAAAAAAATACAGTAAAATTACAAAGGAATGATACTCTTCGCATGAAATGAGGTCAGATTTATCAAATACTTTTAAAAGTAATGTGAAAAACAATATTTATGTCACAGAGTAACATTATTAAGAAGTTTGAGTGTATGGTATTTACAGATGAGGAAATGTGACCTTAGTTTATTACAGTATTACCCTCCAGCCCTCTTGTCTTGCTGCCTAAAATTGATAAGACATTTGCCTCCTAATGGGTCCTAACATATTTCTGTGATTGAAAAACAGTCTTTTTGATGCTGAAAAAAGTAATTACATGCACATATTAGTCATATATGGGAGTAGTTTTTCCTCTTTATTTTTCTCACACATGTCAATAAAGTTAAACCATTTGTTTTCTTCTTTCCTCCCTCTTTCTCTTTCTTTCCAATTATCCACGTTCTCCACTGCCTATTCAGATATCTGGTAAGGCTAAGTATTTTCTGAAAGCTAGACTATAGCAATAGCACTGATACCGCTTGACAGTGCTTTAAAGGCCCGGTCCCACTGCACTTATGGATGTTAAGAGGATGTAAAACGTTAAAAAAAGCTTGCCATCCATTGGAAAACGCTATGCATCCATTGTGTACTCATTGCATA
>BHFT01076536.1:0-20595 GCA_004320025.1 Laticauda laticaudata | reverse complement strand
GTCCTTTCATTGAATCCTTGCTTCCTTCTGTGCCGCCAAGTCCTATTCGACTTGCGCCGAGCTCGTCGGTAGCTTTTGTCCATGGCCCTCAATCCCGCACTTTTTCTCTTTCAGGTCCCCCCAAGAGGCCCCTGGAGCTGAGCTGCAAGCGTCGTTTGGAAGAAGAGGGAACTCAACTTCGGAAAGCACCCTTGGGGGGGAGTGATATGCAAACAGGAAAGGAGGCACTGACCTAAACAATTGCTAGCCTCATCATTCCCATGAATTAAAAAAAAAACGAAATACAGGACAAAACCTTGAAGCGTCCACCCACATTACTTCCAAACACATTCCACACTCATTTTTCTAATTAGAAATTTAATCCAATATTCAAAATACACAAAAAACACACAAAACTAAGCAATAAAAATTGGGGAGAAAAAAAAACCTCAGGTAATATGCCTTCCCTCCTTCTTTCTATCAAGTAATTGTTATGCGCATTCCTGTATGAGAACCGTATCTCCTCAACTAACCAGAAGGAAAAAAACCCTTCTTAAAAATGGATCCTGAAGTCCATTCCTCAGAAAAATCCAGGCCAACGTTTCCCTTCCACATTGCTCAGAGCTGTGCAGAGGAATAGGGAGATTTTCTCTTTGCTGTTGATGGGGCAGATAGAGAGGAAAGATAAAAGACACACTGAACTTTATAGGAAATGGATGGAATAGAGATTAGATGGATGGATGGAAGATAGATAGATAGATAGATAGATAGATAGATAGGAAATGGATGGAATAGAGATTGGATGGATGGAAGATAGATAGATAGATAGACAGACAGAATGGAATGGAGGGAAAGAGCAGCACTAGGACATATGGAAATTAGGTTTAGAGAAATGCAGAAGTTCGGAATAGAAGGAGATATAGTGATACAAGCCTTTTGAAAGTATAGGATAAGGAAAGTATAGAACAGGGAATTGCAATAGATCTTATGTGAGAGCCATTTTGGTGTAGGGGTTAATGCTCCAGGCTGGGAACTCAGGAGACAGTGAGTGGAAATCCTGGGCAGAAAATCTGTTGGGGATATTTTGGGCCCTGTTCCTCTCCCAGCCCAGAAAGGAGGAAGCCTGGAGCCCACCCATCTGTAGCTCTTACCCGCAGCTCTCATCTGCTGGTCTGCTTGCCTGGGACGCCTATCTCTTCCCACATTACAGACAAATGAAGTCCTCACTTAATGACCCAAGTGATCCTGGAGTTGTGATGGCAACTGGAACTGACAGGAATGTCCTCGCTAAGCGATGTAGTCATTTAGTATCACTTTTTATAACTCCAATCAAGGGTTATGGTGGATCTTCTACCTCCATGGCCAGTTCTGGTTGATATGGGTAGGAGGGGAGTGACTTGAGTCCTAGGTCTCTCCAATATGGGGTGCCCTCTGGCCCAAGCCTTTCGCTGCCCCTTTTTAACATCTACATGCAACTCCCAGGGGAGCCCATCGATCCTGTGATGCCCCATGATGCAACTTCACCCAGACAGAGCTGATGCTCTGGTAATGTTTCCCAAATGTCTGAGGGCTACAGATTCATTTCAACCCTGGCAAAATGTTCGTGTGTTTTTGCCTTCATTCCCCCTCCACCCCCCAGGGTAGATGACATTTCATCTTTTGACAGAATGGTACTTCCCTGGTGCACAACCTGGGGATCCTTCTGGGCTCCTAACTCCTGTTTGGGAAGGAGGGGGGCTTTGCAAAGATTCATCTAGTGCACCATTTGTCCCTTTTCTTGGAGCAGGAGGCCTTGCACAGAAGGTCACTCATGCCTTGGTTGCTCGCCTCCAATTTGGATCACTGCAATGGACTCTCCATGGGGCTACCTAGCCCATTCAGAAACTTCAACTGGTCCAGAACACAGCAACACATACAGGAATGGGGGCCCCTAGGTTGCCCCTGTAACATTTTTTGTTGTGTAAGCAGCACTGGATTTCAGGTTTTTTCCCAGGAACAATTCATGCTCATCACATTTAAACTCCCTCTCTCCCCCCCCACTTTATCTATCTATCTATCTATCTATCTATCTATCTATCTATCTATCTATCTATCTATCTATCTATCTATCTATCTATCTATCTAATCTATCCATATCTGTATCTAAATCTACATCTAATCTATTCATATCCATCTATCCATATTTATATCTAATGTATCGATATCTAATCTATCCATATCTATCTAATCTATCCATATCTATATATCTAAATCTATATCTATCTCATCTATCTATATCTATCTATCTATCTGTCTGTCTGTCTGTCTGTATATCTACCTACCTACCTACCTTACTTTTCCATCTCAACGTCCTAACAGGTCAGATATGGTAGGCGTACTCCTAGTCCCTTCTCCTAAATATTGTCATTTGATGGGAGCTCAGAAGGCTGCCTTTTCCATTGCAGCCCCCCTCTATAAACCCTCTTCTTCCTGACGTTGGACAGTCCTTTAGTGTTCTGTAAACCTCATCAAAAACCTAACTTTCCCCCCAAGCACTGGGATAAGAAGTGGCAACTGCACATCAGAAGCTGGATTTGGCACCAGGATTTTTATATATTTTGTTTTAATAGGATAGTTTTTGTTATTTTTTTACAGGGAGCTAGCTGAAGTTTTTTATAACATAGGTGGC
Source organism: Laticauda laticaudata (assembly GCA_004320025.1). Lineage (NCBI taxonomy): Eukaryota > Metazoa > Chordata > Lepidosauria > Squamata > Elapidae > Laticauda > Laticauda laticaudata. Next base: position 17,948 of record BHFT01076536.1, on the reverse strand, counting down.
TATGTAAATGTTTTAAATAAATCAAAGGCAAAAGAGATAAATCAAAAGCTGGCCCTGTTAAGCTGCCCATCTCCAAGTTGCTTGAGGCACAATGCATTTCTTTATCAAATTTATATGCTGCTCATCCCACATTTAACTCCTCCAATTTAATGCCTTGGAAGGAGAAAAATTATTAATTTCAAGCAAGAATTGGCACCGGGCGTCAACCTTGTCAGTAAGGCCAGGAAGCCTAGTTAACTTCTAATTTGAACAAAAGCAAGAATCACCTTTCTGGGATTCCCTGACCGTCAAAATGCCATCAACTGTGGCCTCTATTTCGAGGTTCTGCATTTTTGCAATTTGCAATATATTCTGTAGAAAGGTTTTATTGCTGTAAACACCTAGAGTCACCGTGAATTGGGCTGCCACATACCTTTCCTGGTTAAATAAATATAGATGCATGCATATTTTTTATTCTGCCTTTATTATATGTAGAAATAACTCAAAACAGCAAACATAACTCCTCTGTCCACCTCCTGTGTCCCAGGTATTTTCTGCTAGATTTATGGAGCTTGGCATTTTGTGGACATCTAGGTTGAAGAAGGCTGAAACTTTGCAAGCTACAGTTCTATAAACCTTTCTGATCAAAAAGCAAAAATCACCCTTAAAGCCATTTTTGCAGCAATTGCATAATTTCTGCTAAATATCTTGTTAAGATGATGTAATAGCTGGAACAGTAGGGCTGTACAATGAGCCAGAACACACAATTATAATTGATTGGTTGGAGTGCTGGCTCCTGTTTGAGGCAATCTGTGCTGTGATTGATTGCTGTGGGTGTAAAGGTGGAGTTTCCTCCCCTTTTCTTCTTCTGTGTGCTCTGTGATTTAACTCATGATGTTCCTGCTTTCCTGAGTATCTTGTTTGCTGTAAATATAGATGTAAAATATATTTATTTATATAAAAGTACAAGTTTGTAAAAGTACAAGTACAAGTCTATGTCTATGACTTCATTTGGGCACTGGCTGTGTCACTCCCTGACATACCTATAAATCCTCATACAGCCAGATACATGTATTAACTTTTATCAAACTAACATTTTCCCATTTTTTCTCTCTTCCATCATATCTGTAGGAAATTAGCATCACATCACATCAGAAGCAGAAACTCAGCCCCCACCCCACCTTTGCTAATGGGCTACTTACTCTGGCCTAGGCCAATCTATTTTACATAACAAAGATCTACTCCAAGTAAAGTTATAATAGGAATTGCCCAAAGCTCTTTCATTACATCATCATCCAGCAAGGCTCAACCAAGCCTGGGACTCAGGACAGCCTACAGAGTTGCCCTTGCATGGCCCCACGAGAGTCTGACAATCAATCAGAACACAAGCACAAATTCAAATCTCAACAGAGGTTATAAAACACTTTCCCTTCAGCATCTCAGCCCTTTTTTTCCTTTTCTTCACCCAAAGCATGTGATCCTGCCCACCATTAAACCATCTTTCCAAGCAGTCACCATGTTTTCAGTGTCTTTCTTTCCCACTTGGAAATGAACCTAGAAGGATATTTATTTCAACAATCCTAATACATGTTTAACTAATTTCTCAGATGTATTTCAAAATGATAAGAAATGAAATTCAGCTTTTCTTTACACCCATCACCTTCTGCACCAAGTGGATTTTCTTATGTGCAGCAAGGGAAGAATTTTGTGTGAAGCATCGTCCACACTCTGGACATTTGAATGGTTTCTCTCCTGTATGTAAACCTACATGATTTATAAGGCTAGACCTAGTATTGAAACCTTTCCCACAATCCGGGCACTCATATGGTTTGTCCCCTGTGTGAATCCTCTGATGAATCAGCAAGTCAGATTTCCAACTAAATTTTTTTCTACAATCTGGACACTCATAAGGTTTCTCTCCTGTGTGATACTTCATGTGGCTGGTGAGATTTGATCTAGTATTGAAGCTTTTCCCACACTCTGGACAATCATATGGTTTCTCTCCGGTGTGAGTTCTCCGATGTATCATCAGATTGGAATTCCGACTGAAACTTTTGCCACAATCTGGACACTCATACAGTATGCTTCCTGTGTGAGTCCTCTGGTGTATCATCAGATTGGAATTCCGACTGAAACTTTTGTCACAATCTGGACATTCATACGGTTTCTCTCCTGTGTGAATCCTCTGGTGTATTACCAGATAAGAGTTCTGACTGAAACTTTTCTCACAATACACACACTCATATGGTTTCTCTCCTGTGTGAGTCCTCTGGTGAATCACCAAGTCAGAATTTCGAGTGAAATTTTTCCCACAATCTGGACACTCATATGGTTTCTCCCCAGTGTGAATCCTCTTGTGTATCACCAGGTCAGAATTCCGTCTGAAAGTTTTTCCACAATCCAGACACTCATATGGTTTATGTCCTGTGTGAGTCCTCTGGTGTATCACTCGGTGAGAATGCTGACTAAAGCTTTTCACACAATGTGGACACTTATATGGTTTCTCTCCAGTGTGAGTCTTCTGGTGTATTACTAGGTCAGAATTCCGAATGAATTTTTTCCCACAATGTGGGCACACATACAATTTCTCTCCTGTATGAATCTTCTGGTGTATCACCAGGTCAGAAGTTCGAATGAAACTTTTCTCACAATCCTGACACACATACGGTTTCTCTCCTGTGTGAGTCCTTTGGTGTATCACCAGGTTGGAATTCTGACGGAAATGTTTCCCACAATCCTGACACACATATGGTTTCTCTCCGGTGTGAGTCCTCTGGTGTATCACCAGGTTGGAATTCTGACTGAAACTTTTCCCACACTCTGGACACTCAAATGGTTTTTCTCCGGTGTGTGTTCTCTTGTGTATCACCAGGGTGGCATGCTTACTAAACTTTTTGTCACACTCTGGGCATTGGTAGGGCTTTTCTCCAGTATGGGTTCTTTTATGCTCAAGAAGTTGGGATCTGTAGTGAAAGACTTTGCTACATTCAGAGCATTTGTTTGGTTTTTCACCAGTGTGGGTCCTCTGATGCATAATCAGCTCTGATTTGCAAGCTACACTTTTACCACAATAGGCACATCTGTGGAGGTTTTCCACCACTGATATGCCTGGGTTCTTGAGGAGGTGAAAAATATTCATGATCCCTTCTTGGATGGTGCTTTGATTCAAGCTGTTTCTTTCCTCACAGGTTGAGGCCTGCATTACTGCCTGGAATTGCTGATTCATCCCCACAGACTTCTAGATATTTTCCCTTTTTGTGTGGATTTGAAAATGTTTTCCCCTTTACCTTTTCATGTAAGGTTTCCTCGAGTTCCACATAGAATTTTTTTTTTCAGCTCAACACTCTTTTCCTATTTTTTTTCTCACTTGTTGCTCACTTGCTAGTGAAGTAGAAAAGCTTTGTGGTTTTCTGGAGGAAAGAGAAAAGATGTGGTTTACTGGCTGGAAAGGGGTTGCTTTTCCTTCTTAGTGCTTCTTCTGATTCTCTGCTGTCCAGAAGGCTCTTCTTGGCATCTGTAAAGGTCACATGAAAGGATTATTTTAATTACTATTTATAAAATGGTTGCACAAGATGTGGAAACAAGAAAAAAAAAGCATATATTACAATGAAAAAACAAACATGCCAAAATTAGATTTGCACATTAACCGCAAACATTCATTATGATACATAGCAAGATCCAAGTTCAACTATCCCCACAGTCATGAAACACTCTTGCTGAGGTGAATTTCAAAATGTGAGCGTTTCAAATTATTATCATATATACGAAGAAATACCGGGAATGGATTATAAAGATACCCATATATGCCCAAACAAATACAGAAAAACACCCCTATGTATGTATTATATATGTAGAAAATCAGTATTTTTGTCTGCAAAGTTTCAGAAAAAGGTACAAAGAATATGTGGCCATTAACAGAGGAAATGGTGCCCAAGGCCTCTGCAAGATTTAAAGCAAAGATCCCCAAACTTGGCAACTTTAAGACTTGTGAACTTCAACTCCCAGAATTGAAGTTCACAAGTCTTAAAGTTGCCAAGTTTGGAGACCTCTGATTTAAAGCATTGGTTTTAGGACATAGGGGGAGCAGTGGTTGGAACCAAGTATTGCAGGCTACTCCTGCTCAGTGCCTCAGTAGGCTACTCCTACTCCTGCTCTTTCTGACCAGCTCAGGCTTCCATTCATCCAAGGTCAGTAAAATGAGGACCCAGAAAATTGGGGTGCAAGATGCTGACTTTGTAAACTGCTCAGAAAGGGCTGTAAAAAACTATGAAGTAGAACATCAGTCTAAGTGCTATTTTGCCCATGACTTGCCAAGAAAACAACACGCTGATAAAAAAAAACCTGTTAGGAGACTCATATTCCTAACATTAGTATGTTATTAGTTAGTGTGAGTGCACAGTACTGTATACAGCTGTATACTGTAAACAGACAGCTGTTTACTGTTTAATTGTGGTTTACTATCCTGGTAACGTAAAACATGGCACAAGACACTTCCACAAGTCTATCACTGATAACCCGGTTGGATGGAACAAACTATGTTTCCTGGTCTATGAAATGCAGTCTACTTCTACGTAAAGAAGGTTTCTGGAATGTAAGTCAAGACCCACCGGATGTAAATGCTTGGGATCCAGATAATGAGGATGATGCTAAGGAAGCTTGCTGACTTTAAACAGAACAACGAACGAGCTTTTTGTATAATTGGACTAACACGAGTGACCAGCAGCTCGTCCATATTCATGGAGAAGAGTCTGCTGCTAGGTGTTGGGAGAATTTGAAGAGGATTTATGTTCGTGACAGTATAGGTACACACATACATCTTACACGTAAACTGTTTCGAGCACGTCTTCTGAAAGGTGGAGATATGGTAGCTCATTTGAACTTAATGAAAAGAACTTTCCAAGAGCTACATGAAAAAGAACTAATATTTTCAGAGCTGCATCAAGTTTACATCATTCTTTCCTCATTGGATGAAAGTTATGAAGATTATGTATCTTCACTGACATAAAGAGATATAAACTGACATAAACTGAACATAACCGGAAGGTTGTTGGAAGAAGCAAGAAGACAGCAAGATAGGGACCAACTGAGGAAGGAACAACCACAAGAAGAGAATTTATCTTCCACTGCCTATACTGTAGGAAATGTTTTTCTTGTGGGGCTAGGGAGCATATAGCTAAATTCTGTAAAAAGGGAAAACAACAGAATACTGACAAACACCACAAGGCCAGAAGAAGAATGTTATGTTAGCTATGTCTAGCAATTCAACTGTAAACAATGATTTGTGGGTTGTTGATAGTGGAACATCACAGGTGCATTACTAAGATAGAAAAAGGTTTGTAAAGATGTCCACGAGTAAACAACATGTTTCATTGGCAAATGGATGGAAGATGAAAGCTCAGGTGAAGGTACTGCATATTGTTCATGTGTAAATGAACATTAACTATGTTATATGTACCTAAACTGAAATTTAATTTCCTATCAGAGAGGGCTTTAGTTAATATTGGTTATGTAGTAACCTTTAGGGGGAGATAACTATAATAGAGAAAGAGGGGTAAAAGGATTACTGCTACTTTAAAAATGATTTATATGTAATACATGGTGATCAGTTGAAGATGGCGAACTCAGTTTTATAACAATGTTAAGCCACATGATGAATGTATACATTTACTACAGAGACGTATCTAGGCATATTAATTTCAAAATGCTCAAACAAACTGTTCAATTGTCACGGGAGTAAAATTGAAACCTTGTAGCAAGTATTTACATTGTAATGCTTGTAATCAAGAAAAGAATAAAGTTACTCCTGCAAACAGACGAAATGAGTTTAAGACCAAAGACACCTTTAGAGGTTGTGTTTGCTGACATAATCAGTCCTAAGAAACCAAGTTTGGAGGTGTCCTGTTATATTTTGAGTATTATGGACCATTACTCAGACACGGTTTCTGCTATCTTATGAAAAACAAAACAGAAACATTCCAACATTTCTTTAATTGGCAAGGTTTGCTGAGAGAAAAATGAAAAGTAAAGTAATTACTTTAGTAACTGATAATGGGACTGAGTTTGTTAACAAAATATTCCAAAATATGTTAAAATTGGCTGGTGTGGAGCATAAACGTTCTGCACCTTACAGACCACAACATAACTCGTTTATAGAACGAAGAGGGCAAACATTACAAGCCATGGCTCGCACTATGTTATCTGATTCAGGGTTACCTGAAACACTGTGGGGTGAAGCCATAATGTGTAGTAACCATGTTTTAAATAATGTAGTAAATACAAACAACTGGAGAATTGCCATTCACCTCGTTGGCATGGCAGAAAACCAAATTTAAGTTATTTACACACATTTGGAGCTCCAGCATGGGCGCATATTCCCTCACAAGTAAGACTGAAAGGGCAACATAGAGCTAAGAAGTTATTTTTTGTGGTTATGAGGCCAACCATAGATCATTTAGATTTTGGGATCAAGGCACAGCTCATATTTATTGTAGTGCTAGTGCAAAATTTCTTGAGCACATTGGGTGGGATAAACTGGAACAGGAATCCAGCAATGATATTATTATTGACACCCAAACAGTCCCTAAGGATAAAATCAGTACACCTCAAATAGCCATTAGGAGGAAGGACAGGAAGAGGTAGAAGAACAGGAGCAGGTGGCACAGAGAAGTCCACAGTAAGTCCTGTATTATCAAGACATTCAACCCGAGTAACACGACCAACCTGATAGATATCAGGCTAGTTGTGTATGCTAAGTTAATTCAGTTCCAAGGAATTATAATGAATTAAAACTGTATCCTGCTAAGGATCAGGCTGTTTGGCAGAAAGCAATGGATAAGGAACTGGAATCATTAAAAAAACTGGATGTATACAAAAATGTTAAGTTACCACCAGGTATCCTATACCATAGGATGTAAATGGATATATAAACTGAAGACAGGTGTAGATGGGACTGTTACCCATAAAGACAGGTTAATAGCAACAAGGGTTCAATCAGACAGCAAATGACTAATGATGAGGTGTTTGCACCTAGTCTGAAGGCTACTACATTAAGGGCAGCATTAGTGTGGGCAGCTAAGGAGAAATATATTGTAAATCATTTGGATGTAGAGACAGCATATCTGCATGCACTGTTGCAAACACACTATATATTTAAAGAAACCTTTGGGTCTCAAAAATGACAATACTGATAATGATTGCTGGAAATTGAAAAAGAGTCTTTTTTGGTTTAAAGCAATCAGGATATGAGTGGAACCAATATATAGTTAAAGAATTAACTAAAATAGGCTTTGTAGCTGGCACTGCTGATCCAGTTTGTTTAAAAGAAAAAATAATGGTATGATTTCATTGTTACTATTATTTACTGATGACATAGCATTAATCACCAAAAACTGAACAAGAAGTACTGAGATAATTTCACGCCGAAAATATATTTAAGATAAAACAGTTAGAGAAACAAACAATTATCTTGGTTTGAAGATAAAATAGAATAGAGGAGGATACAAGATCTCACAGGCAGATAAAATTAACCAATTACTAAAAAGTTATAAAATTGAACTTTGTAAGCCGGCTAAACACCAATGAGCAGGAGTTTAGCCATAGTGATGTTCAAAGTCCTATTTTTGATAAGAACATTTATCAGTCCTGATGGTAGTTTATCTTATCTCAGTAATTGGTCAAGGCCAGAGTATTGCATACAGTATTAATCAATTAGCTGAGATTTAACGCTGAGCCACTGAAAGCACTGGCAAGCTGCTAAACGTGTGTTAAGATATCTGAAACAGACAATGCATTATGCATTGTATTTGGAGCCAAAAGATGAACTGAATTTAACTGCATATGCTGATGCAAGTTTTGTACAGACATAAATACACGAAAAATCTACATCGAGTACTGCTGTATTATTGGGAAAAGCATTGATTGGATGAAGATCTATTAGACAGAAACATCTAAGTTTGTCAACAATGGAGGCTGAATTCTCAAGTTTGTCTTTACTATGTACAGATTTAGTTTGTATAAGCAATTATTAATTGATATGGGAATTAATGTAACAGATCCTATTGTTGTTTTATGAAGATAAAACAACAGTAATACAGATGGCTTCAAATATTGCTGTTTAAAACAAGAACGAAACACACTGATTTAAGATATTTAATGTGAGACAATGTGTGCAAAGTAAGATGATTAAGCTAGAATACTGTATGGTCAGAAAACAATATAGCAAATCAAGGCTCTATAAAGCATAAGGCTAGCTGTGAAGATTATGGACTTAGAATGTAAGGTTGTATATATTATCTTATCCAAAGGGGAGAATGTTAAGAATATGAGTCTCCTACAGGTATTTGGGGTTAGAAATATATAATCAGGATAAACATTTAGTACCATCTCTTTAAGGGAATGCAAAAGCATGCAACTGGGTGTGGTTTCCAAACGGCCATAAATGGAGCCAGAAACCTGGTTGTCTTAGTCTGAACTCAGAAGAGAGTGTGTCTGAGTATCTCTGTTTCATTCTGTTGGGAATATTGCTATTGCTCCATTTTTTCCTAATTGACTGATATTACTGGATTTAATGTAAGTCTGATACTTAACTGTTTTTGACACTGGACTTTGTTACTGGGAATATCCCTGCGATTGAAAAACTGACTGATTAACCTGTAAATGACTTTTGGACTGCTTATTTTGGACTTTGCTTAAACCTTTCTGGAAGTAAAAACCTACATTAACTATACAGTGTATCTGTGTACTGAGGTGTATTATTCCAACACTACTCTCTATAGGTCTCCCTGTATGCGCTCATTCTCCTAACGGGGAATTACCTCAACAAAACCCATAAGGAGCCAACAATAAAGCGAAGTACACTTTTTAAATCTCTCACTCCACAGAAAATTGCAGCAGCTTAAAACATGGAGGACTACAGGTAGTGGAACAAAATTGGGGTGGGTGGGGAGTGGGACGAATATGTAGCAGACTGTATATTTCAGCATTCGTGGTGGCAAGTGGCTAGAATGCAGTATTGCAGGCTAACTCACTGCCCACTGCCAGGAGTTCGATTCTAATTTTAACTGGCTCAAGGTTGACTCAGCCTTCCATCCTTGTGAGGTCAGTAAAATGAGGACCTAGCAATGGGATGAGTCTGTAAATCACTAGAGAGGGATGTAAAGCATTATTAAGTGGTATATAAGTGCTATTATTAAGTGGTATATAAGTATGTATGTCCAATAAAAACGCAACCATCCAAGCAAAAGTATCTAAAAAAAGGTTACATCGTGGCCACTGGATCAAAGTTTGTTCATCTGAGATGCTTTCGCTTCCCATTCAGGAAGCTTCATCAGTCAAAATAAAGAGTTTTGGACTGTATTTTGGGGAGGGGTGTTGCACTCAGGGAGGCTCAGTCAATCTCATTGTACACATGTTGTGCACTGACAATAAACGTTTGAATTGAATGGAGCTGAATTTGGTTACGCAGAGAGTCGTTGGAATCTACCAACTCTTGCCACACCAACTGCAGGGTTTTCTCTCCAAAATGTATCGCAATCAGTTTACCTGCTGCTGGATAAAACGTAGAGCAAACAAAAAACTTGCTCCCGGCTTCTCCTCCGACCTCAAATCGCCTTCCAGCTGCAGCTTCGGACCAGGGGAAAAACAGGACAACAGGACTCCCTTAGGTACCCTCTCATTAGGAAGCCGGAAGACGACGTTCCTCCGGGCTTCTCCTCTCCATGTTCTCTCTAGCAAAACACGACTCTGTGGTCTCAGTTCCCTTTCAGTTCGGCTACAGGCGCTGGCGACTGTATTGGCGATTATCCAGGCGGGCTTGTTGCTTCACCATAGAGCGCTATCGCGCCAGCAATGGCTAGATCGTCCGAGCTCTCGCTTCATAAGGTTAGCTGGGTGCTTGGTGGCTCGTCCAAGTTGATGAACTTGAGCCCCGAAATAATTAACAGCCTGCCATCTTCATCTTACTAATAGAATAATACGGGACAAAACTTGGAAGTGTCTCCCACCTGGTTTCCAGTGACATTTAAATAAGGAGATACTATCATCTTTCTCTGTATTACTGTTAGGCTCTCTGCTCACTGGAGCTGCCTTCCCAATTCCCGGAGTACTAAGATTTCAGCCTTGAGAATTCCCAGGCTATTTGGGTGAAACACTTGGAGGTCACTAGTTTCCAGGCTGGAAGCTGAGCTAAAGATTCCTGCATTTTAGGAGGGTTTGGCTGACACTGGAGATCAAACACTCTACATCCTAAAAATTTCACTCCTGATTCACTTGAGAGCCAGTTGCGGCTGTTGCTGGATCTGCAGACGCTGACAGGATCAATCATGCCCCGGTTACCTGCACATTGCATGACTTCAATACGCTCTGCATGAGCTGCCATTGAAGGGTATCGAAAAGTATTAGATGGTAGAGAATGCAATGGCCATATTGCTTAAATGTGTTTCTGAAGCAGCACATCTCACACCTCTGCTCCGTGAGGTGCCTTGGTCGCCAATTTGCTTTATGGGTCCAGTTCAAGGTTTTGCTGGTTTTGGCTTTGCCTTCTTGGCATGGAACTGAGCCTTTCCCTGCTTATTTCAACCTAACCGATGAGACCTGTCAAAGAAGACATGTGGCAAGCACCATCAGCTGGGGATCTACCTTTGGGTCTGAGGAGCCATACCTTCTCTGTTGTGGCTCCCACATTATGGAATATCCTTAAAATTTCCCCTAAAATGAGATTAGTTCCACCCCTTTTGATCTTTTGAGAGGCTACATCCTCAGGCCTGGGGCTCTGAGGCAATCTGAGATATGCTCAAATGATTCAATTGCTGAGATGACCATTTGCATGCATTTTATTGCCTGGGGGGTTGTTTTATTTATAATTGTTTTGATATTACTTTCTGTTTAGTATAGATTTTTACATATATCATTTATATGGTTATGGTTTTTAATCTGATTGTTGTACATCGCCCACCATTGCTTTTATTTTGGGGGGTATAGAAATTTCATTTATAAATAATTTTAAAATGTGTTTGAGGTTGACTGTAGAGGGGCTAAACTAAAGGAGAAATAATAAAGGAAAGATACACAGAAATAAAATAGGATTTACATTGGGGGTGGGGGTGGAAAGGGGTGTCAAGGTCACATAAAAAACTACCTTATCAGTTAACAATAATAATTTGTTAAATCCCTATTGTGCCTCTTTACCCATACTTGTATCATCAGCTTTTACTTTCCCCAATTGTAATTTTACTCTTTCCTCTTGACTTACAGGGAAAAATGCTTTTCTTATAATCACAAAGGGGAACAAATAGCATGCAGAGACTGTAGAGATTCTCAGTCATCCAGGTCATGGTTATCCCAAAGGTGGTTTTTTCAGGAGGCAACTGGACTTTGTTCTTTCACTTCTCAGCCAAGAAACTTCTACAGCTCTGACAGGATAGTGTGGAATGGAAGGAATTTTATTTGTACTATATATAAAAAGGATACAAGTGACCACCTGCCTGCAAGGAATATAAATCCTTCCATTCTCCTCTATCCTATTAGAACTGAAGAAGCTTCTTGGATGAGAAGTGAAACGTCTTCAAAAAACAAACAAGAAAGTCTAGTTACCTCCTGAAAAAGCACCTTTGGCACATAGAATGCAAAGCATATTCTGAATTTATATATTTTAACCATACAAATATGGGGAGATGTTCAACATCAGGATGAGATCAAGAAACTTGTGGTGCTGAGTAGGGCTTATGTATCTCCGTCGCCTAACAAAAATCATGACTGCAGTCTTGATGTTTAAGTTAATGAAATGACACCATCCATATCCAAAAGGATGAGACACGAGAACAATATGCAGAAATAGGACACTGACACATATTGAGGCAGGGAGGAATGACTCTGCATGGCAACTTAGTATGTCCAGGAAGAAATGTACATCAAGTGAAATCAAAAGGCAAAAATAGAATATCCCACCAAAGCACGTGGACCGCTAATCACCAAGCTGACCTTTATAGAGGGACACCCTAAACTGCTTTTTTCAATGCAGATCTAATACGCATGGATGGTGATAGTGTCCATTTCAACTATTGGCTCTGAGCTCTGCTGCATGGAGGAATCTGGAATAAAATAAACCCAGTATATGCACCCAGTGTTTTTGATCTTTCTAACCTTATAATTTTATACTACTATTTATGACATTGTAATAATCAGATAGGAGGCCGATACATGTAATAAATTGAAATGAATAAATTTGATTTTTTTTATTCAGAACTGAAGACGGCATATAAAGCAGTTCCTGGTTGGCATCCTGAGCCAAGAAAGAGGCTCTTTCCTCATTTTAAATTCCCCCTGCTCGCCAACCAATCTGTATAGGCATATTTTCGGCTTCTCTAATTGACATCTTCAATTGGAATTTCATAGCACCTGGCAAGCCACCTGTTTAACCTAAGACTGGAACCTGTGGTTTCCATCCAGTCTTTGACTCTTATACCGGATTTTTCAAAATAATTTATATTCATAATTTTAAACAGATTAAAAACAAACGTGAATGAAAACACCACATACAATTTCCAATAATTATAATTCGAAATACAAAATTACTTCTTACTCTACGGTTACAAAAATTCTCTTTTCTATTATCTGGTTTGTTTTTTTATAATCACAACTGAAAACGATAACTTCATTTTTTATTGTGTTCCACACAAATCTCCAATCTCTAACTTCCAATCAATAATTAATGTAGAAAATGTATTCTAATTGAGGAAATCAACATGGTTGTCTCTGATAATTCCATCATTTTCACCAACCATTCCTGTATTGTGGTTAAACTTGAACCTTTGGTGTACATAATACAGTTAATCTTTGACAATAGGAGTTGAAATTTTGATCCCAGGACAGGGTCCTCGACCACCGAGCTGCAGAAGTGGGAGGCAAGTGTGGACATATGCATGCAACTCCACTTGCACAAGAGGCAAGGAACTTCAGAAAGAGCTTGGAGCTCCCAACTCAGATCCCCTCCCTCATGTTCAATATTAAGTAAGACATGTTTGATTAAAAAGAATGTGGCAAGACATTAAAACAGTTAATTCCTCAGCTGAGCTTGAAATGAGAGATGAGAAATGAAATTTAAGAATCCTCTACACACGTCAAATTTTGTCTCATGTGGAATTTCTTATGTGTGATAAAGGAGGAATTTTGTGTGAAACACTGTCCACAATCTGGGCATTTAAATGGTTTCTCTCCTGTGTGTATCCTTACATGGTTTATGAGGCTAGACTGAGCACTAAAATCTTTCCCACAATCTGGACACTCATACGGTTTCTCTCCAGTGTGAGTCCTCCAGTGCATCACCAAATCAGAATTCCGAATGAAACTTTTCCCACACTCCAGACATTCATATGGTTTTTCTCCTGTGTGAGTTCTCTGGTGTATCACAAGAGCGGAATTCCAATGGAAAGTCTTACCACAGTCCAGACACTGATATGGTTTGTTCCCAGTGTGAGTTCTCTGGTGTACCACAAGGTTAGAATTACGATAGAAACTTTTCCCACAATCAGGACATTCATATGGTTTTTCGCCTGTGTGAGTTCTCTGGTGTTCCACCAGGTGGGAATTCCGACTGAAACTTTTCCCACAATCCAGGCACTCATATGGTTTTTCTCCTGTGTGAATCCTCTGGTGTATCACCAGATCTGAATTCCAGTTGAAACCTTTCCCACAATCTGGACACTCATATGGTTTATCTCCGGTATGAGCCTTTTGATGTAAGAGCAGGTTGGAATTTCTACTAAAAGCTTTTCCACAATCTGAACACTCATATGGTTTTTCTCTCGAGTGAGTTCTCTGGTGTAAAAGTAGGGTAGAATTTTCCTTGAAACTTTTCCCACAATCCAGACATTCATATGGTTTCTCACCAGTATGTGTCCTTTGGTGTATCACCAGCTTGGAATTCTGCTGGAAACTTTTCCCACAATCTGGACACTCAAATGGTTTCTCTCCTGTGTGAGTCCTTTGGTGCATCATAAGATTGGCATTCTGACTGAAACTTTTCCCACAATACAGACACTCATACGGTTTCTCTCCTGTATGAGTCCTCTGGTGTATTACCAGGTTGGCATTCTGACTGAACTTTTTCCCACAATACAGACACTCATATGGTTTATCTCCTGTATGAATCCTCTGGTGTATCATCAGATTGAAATTTTTACTGAAACTTTTCCCACACTCTAGACACGCATGTGGTTTCTCTCCTGTGTGTGTCCTCTGGTGTATCACCAGGTCAGAATTCTGAGTGAAACTTTTCCCACAATCAGGACAATCAAAAGGTTTCTCCCCAGTGTGAGTTTTCTTATGTCTGACCAGATTTGTGTGTGTACTAAACCTTTTGCCACATTCGGAGCACTGGTAGAATTTCTCTCCAGTGTGGGTGCTGCCATGAGGAAGTTGTTCTGAGTAAAGCGTTTGCCACATTCTAATCATTTTTGCATATTTTTTGCCGTGTGGATCCCCTCATACATAATGAGCTGTGATCAGCAATCAGTTTTTCTCCACAATAGATAGGCTGGGTTTTTTTTTCCAATACTGATGATCTTGGATTATTCAGGTTAAAAAATATTTCTAATTTCTAACTAGTGGGGCTTTGATTCAAGCCCCTCTGGAATCCAGGGTGCTCTTCTCGGCATCTTTTGTCTAAATGATTCATATTAATGAATTAGTTTCATTGTGGGTTCAAAAAATGGGTGCAGGACCTGTGAAAACAGAAAAACAAAACAAAATCCTTTATATATTACCATGAAAAAGCAAAACATATAAAAATGCTGGTTTAACCTCGAACATTAATTACAATTCATTTGGCATATATAGAGAACTAGCAAGATCGAAGAACAAATATCCATTCATACATCCCATCATGAAATTCTCTTTTTGGTTTAGGTAAATCATAACATCAGCATTGCAAATTGCTATTATAAACTTTACCTAAAAGCACTGAAGAGTGTACCATATACATATATGCACAAATACATACACATCTATGAATTTATGGATAAAGAAAATCTATGTATATTTCCCTGTGCAATAAATCGATGTGTATTTCCCTGTGCAGAAGTGGATTCACTCCCACTTTTTGATCTCATTTTGAAAAGGTGGGCTCCTTAACAGGTGAAATGGTGCCCAAAGCCTCTGCAGATTTAAACCATCCGTTTCTGCTGATGAAACTCATTTGCCAGGAAATAAAATGAATCAACGCGTCACAAAAGGAATCAAGGGTTACGTGGAGGCGAGGGAGATGGGTGATTAAGAAACAGGAAAGATATATAAAGATTTCTTCAACGAAATTCCCCAAATCTCCCATTGGTAAAATCACAGCAGGTAGTTTTGTGTCGTGCAGCCCCAGAGGAATAAAATTCGGGCAGGGGAAGAATATACAGCCCCACATGTTTCAGCCTCGCTGCTTCCTCTCCCGCTTCCCCGCCGTGGAGGAGCCCAAAGGGCCCGACTTGCTCCCGGCTTCTCCTCCGACCTGCCCTCCACTCACCTCCCAGGAGCCGCTTCGGCCCTCCGAGCAGTGCAAGAAGCTCCGCCGACGCCACCATCCTCCCGTGTCTGAGCCGGAAGAGGAAGTTCCTCTGTCCTTCTCCTGGACATCCTCTCTAGCAGCCCACTACTTTATCGTTTCGACTCCTTCCAGCTCAAGGCCCCACCCGCACCCCATAGATTAGCAAAGTGCGCCAACGTATTTACCATCCCTGTCCTATTGTTTCTTTTATTTTTCTTATATGTATCCATGTATTTATTCATAACTATGTTTTTACTTATACCTTTTATCTTGTAAGCAATTGACAAACCAAATAAAATCAATAAATAAAATTCACTGCTTTCTTTCGGAGCGAGTGCTCCTTCTTTTGCAGAGCGCCATGTAGCGACATAAGGTCCGTTCGTTCTGTTTCTACTCTTAAGTCGTTTGCTACTTTTATTGTCAGAGTACATGTGTATAATGAGATTGGCTGAGCCTTCCTCATGCATTCCTCCCCCAACACAACTCACATGAGGACAGAAGTCCTTAACCCACTCCCAATCGTATTACACTATGAGACCTTTTTGCACAACACACCAGCACCACAAGTCTATCATACTATGCAAGACATTTTCATTGATTCCGTGCCATCAAGTCTTATTCGACCCACCCCACCCCACCCCAGCGATAGCTTTTGTCCATGGGCATCTTACCTCACATCTTTTCTTTCAGGTCCCCCCAAAGAGAGCACTCATCTCCCCCGAGAGCTGAGCCCGAAGCTTCGTTTCCAATAAGCAGCAACTAAAGCAAAGGAACCTGCCCTTGTGGGGAGTGATGTGGAAACAGACAGCGAGAAAGGGCAGAATACCTTATGCCACCAGGCTCGAAATTTTAAACCTAGAAAACCTAGAACTGTGCCTCCTTCGGTCCGATCTAAGTATAGTATATAAAATCATACATGGCAATGTCCCACCTGTCAATGAATACTTCAGCTTCAACTATAACAACACAAGAGCAAACAATAGAGACAAACTCAAGGTTAACCGCACCAAACCTGATTGCAGGAGATATGACTTCAGCAACAGAGCGGTCAATGTCTGCAATACTCTACCTGACTCTGTGGTTTCTTCCCCAAACCCCAAAAACTTTTAACCTTAGACTGTCTTCTCTTGACCTCACCCCTTTCCTAAGAGGTCTGTAGGGGGCATGCATAGGCGCACCAACTTGCCTACCGTCCCTGTCCTATTATTTTTTTATTTTTCTTATATGTATCCATGTATTCATAACTATGATTTTAGTTATACCTATTATCTTGTAAGCAATTGACAATAAATAAAATAAAGGGCACTTCCTTCGGGGCCAGTGAAGATTGTTCCAGCCAGTTTGTTTGTGTGTAAATACAGCCTAACTCCTGAAAGCCTGTCTCTGCAAATGGGTGAAGCTGTAAGAATGAAGTTTGAGTCTACTTCAGATTCTTCAGAAGTTTAGCAGGTGCGACATCTTAAAAGTTCATTAAGTTCTTGTTTGTGTTTGCAGCCCTAAACCATTGCCAGCTTCATCCTATTAATAGAATGAAATATGAGACAAACCTTGAAGTGCCCACCCACATTGCTTCCAGATCAGATCTGGGAAGAAGATACCATCTCCCTATGTATTGTATTGTATTGTATTGTATTGTATTGTATTGTATTGTATTGTATTGTATTGTATTGTATTGTATTGTCTAAATCTGTATTACTGCATTGCCTAAAATTCTAGATAATTTTGTAATCTTTGAAAGCTTATGTAACACAGGAGAAACACCAGAGTATTGTAAAATAACTGATGTGATTCCAAACTACAAAAGAGGGAGGAGGGAATGATCCAGGAAATTATAGGCTAATCAGCTTGACATCAATACCTGGTAAAATCCTGAAAAAATATAATTAAGCAGAGAATTTGTGAGAACCTATAAACAAGCAAACTTATTTACTAGAAGACAACATAGGTTTGTTAGAAAGAGATCTTGCCAAGCAACCCTTGCCTTTTTTATTTAAGCAATTAAATTACATCAGCAAAATGCTGTGCAGATAGTATACTTGGATTTCAGCAAGCTATTTGACAAATCTTAATGGAAAATGAAAGGTGGAAAAATGGAGGCAGACTCAGAGCAGTGCTTGTAGACAGACATGGAATTTGGGGAAAAAAAATCAAAAATTGGAAAGTACAATTCTTTATTGGCTGTGTGTTTTGGACACACAAGGAAATGGTCTCCGGTGCATACACTTTCAATGTACATAAAAAGTGATAGTCATAGATCATACATCATAAAACAATGATTAATCATAAGATACAACAATAATTGATCAGATAATATCCTGATAGAAGGTAGTAGGAAAGATGAGAAAGATAAGACAAGGATAATAGCAGTACAGTCTACCGTATGGATAAATATCTTTGGGCAGAAGACAGTGGTGTGGGAGTTGGGTGTTTAGCAGAGTGATGG
>BHFT01076529.1:0-14825 GCA_004320025.1 Laticauda laticaudata | reverse complement strand
CCATATTAACATACTTCAAATAGGCTATTCCTATTGGACAACAAATACCCGATGCTGATTGGCTACTTTTCTCGATGTTGATTGGCCAATTATAACAGGGCTATGATTGGCCAATTCAAGTGGTGGGAAAAACAAGTGGCCGTCATTGGACACTAGCCGCGAGCAGCTCTCTATAAAAAGAGCTGCCACGGCTCCTGGTAAGCACAGACTTTCGGAACTAAATAAAAGAACTGAAGTTACGCTGATCTCTGAGTCTCATTCCCGCGAACTGAACAACTTTGTTCCATTTTAACTAAAAATTACATGGGCATTACTAATGCTTGAACTAAATGACCCTCCTAATAAAGATATTGCAAACTATAAAGTTATTTTTGTTTATGAATGAAATGAGGAAGTTTGATTTGTATAAACTTCAAGACAGAGTTCAGTGTATATCTAAATATACTGTCACTACCAATTCAGTGTATATCTAAATATACTGTTACTACCAATTCAGAGGATGAACAAATAATGTTTGCTCCTTCCTCCTCTTTGCTGAAAACACTGCTAGAATATATATGCACACACTCACTGCCAAGGGTCTTTCGATTCCAAAAGAAGGCAGAAATTCTAGCAGTGTTTTCAGCAAAGAGGAGGAAGAAGCAAACATTATTTGTTCATCCTCTGAATTGGTAGTGACAGTATACTTAGATATACACTGAACTCTGTCTTGAAGTTTATACAAATCAAACTTCCTCATTTCATTCATAACCAAAAATAACTTTATGGTTTGCAATATCTTTATTAGGAGGGTCATTTAGTTCAAGCATTAGTAATGCCCATGTAATTTTTTAGTTAAAATGGAACAAAGTGAAGTTCAGTTCCAATATTTTTTCGCCTGTAGCAACATTTCAGCAAAATCTCATCTGCCATCATCAGGCTTCTGTATTGAGTTTGTAAGCCTGATGATGATGGCAGATGAGATTCTGCTGAAACGTTGCTACAACTTTAAAAGCACGACAATGACGTGGGATAATACCCGAAGGAAGCTGAACAGCACACGTTAGTACCCGCGAAAACTTAAAAATATATATATATATTTGTTTTCTGAGGTTTTCGTGGGTATTTGTATGTGGATCTTTGGTTATTCGGGTTTTCTCCCGAGTAAAATTGGAAGTATTTTGGTGACGTTTCAACGAAATCTCATTTGTCATCTTCAGGCCGAAGAAGCACAAGGCCGAAGACACAGGCCTGAAGATGACGAATGAGATTTCGTTGAAACGTCGCCAAAATACTTCCAATTTTACGCGGGAGAAAACCCAAATAACCAAAGATCCATATCTATCTATCTCTATCTATCTATCTATCTATCTATCTATCTATCTATCTATCTATCTATCTATCTATCTATCTATCTATCATCTATCTAGATATATATCTATATAGATATATATCTATATATCAACCACAGAATAGAATTGTCTTCTCCCTAACAGTATGTCTGTGGAGATTCTCAGTCATCCAGGTCATGGTTGTCTCAAAAGTGCTTTTTCAAGAGGTAACTGGACTTTCTGTTTTTTTCATTGAAGACATTTCACTTCTCATCCAAAGCTTCTTGGACAAGAAGTAAAATGTGTTCAATGAAAAACCAGAAAGTCCAGTTGCCTCTTGAAAAAGCACCTTGGGGACTCCCTAGCAGCAATTTACTCTCAAGTTAGGGAACTTATGTCTAAGACAGGCAAGAATAGGATAGAAATCCAAAGACTGCCTGGATATCTATGGGAAAACCATTTCCCAGTGACTTCTGTCCATTCCAGGAAGATCTAGCAGGGTGGGTTCTCTCTGCCACCCTTTTTCAGAAGTCATAGAATGTGCCCTTATTTATTTATTTATTTATTTATTTGTCAAGCATATAGCAGATAACAGATATAATTAGAACATGATTATGATTACATGAAATGGGTACAAATAAAAAAAGACATTAGGACAGGGACGGTAGGTATGCTTGTGCGCTTATGCACACCCCTTACAGACCATTCCTAGGAATGGGGTGAGGTCAACAGTAGATAGTGTAAGGTTAAAGTTTGGGGGGTTTGGGGCAAAAAACCACAGAGTCAGGTAGTGCATTCCAGGCATTGACAACTCTGTTGCTGAAGTCATATTTTCTGCAATCAAGTTTGGAGCAGTTTACCTTATGTTTGTAAACCTTATTTCTAAGTTTGTAAACTTTACTTACTTGAGAAGTAAAACTTCTCAAAGATAACTCCTGTCTTTGGAATAGGAAATCTCCTGAAATAAGATTACTTCCCATCCTGGTGAGTTTTTAGAAAGATCATGCTGGCTGTGATTATGATAAGTGAACCTATCCTGTTAAGGTTTTTTTCCCACTATTTTGTTGAGAGCATTCCTGAAACACTGGGGTTATCATATTTGTAACTTAATTATAGTTTAAATTTTCTCCCTGGAATTTGGAGTGGTGGTGCAAGGCTTCTGAGATTATAGCAACATATAATTCCTGTTCAGTAAATAAATAGATAAATAAGTAAGCAAATTGTTGAGAGGTCAATCCATCCATATCTGTATTTTGGGATAGAGAAATCTTTGGTCATCCAAGTTCAGACTCATATGTATACAGCTCATTAAGATACCTTTTTTTTTTGCTCAAGTATGATATTACTTTTCACTTCCTTTTACTGGGTGGAGATGGCAATCCAACAGGTTTCTTTTATATTAGAGGTCAAACAACAACATAAACAACATTGACCCATTTCCCATAGCTATCGCATAGTCTATTCTCACTTAGTCTTTTTTTTTTTTTTTGNCACTTAGTCTTTTTTTTTTTTTGGTCCTGTTTTTTTTCTGAACAAAAGGGAGCAAAGGTAGATTACAACTGGAAATAAAACTATAACTTTGCAAAACAAATTCCACTGATCCATAAAATACTATTGCATCAGCATAATACAAATCTTTTATCTGCAGTGCTTTATAAACTACCATTCTTGGGAAGCTTCCAAGTGCCTGAAGCAGGTATACCTTATGCTAAGGAAGTTCCACAAATCTCATGCTTTCACCGTGTACCTGCGGCTTTGTTTTCCTGTAAAATATGCTTGTGTGTGGTATTCTGTTGGCTTTCTGTACTATCTGTACATCCACAAGCTGAGCAACTATTGACAACAAGCAGCTTATATGGATGAAGGGTTAAGAGAAGATAATAAAAGCAATAAGGAAACTGGGTGCCAGTCTAAAGTGGTGGGTGCTTTTCCCATGAAATGTTCCAATGATAGTTATGCATGATATATCTTATAGTTTGTCATCTCCTGGTGGAAGGCTGAGGCTTAGGCCAATGTCAGATTATGGAGATCACACCCAGTTATGACTGTTTGTGTCTTGGGTAAGACAGAAAGTGGAGGAAGCAAGAAGATCAGTTTCTGCCCTCTCTGGCATGCACTTACATCTCACAATTGGGGAAAGGATATTTTATGAATTATGCTAAAGGTTATAGAATGAGATTAGCAAAATGGTGATCCAAGGAACCCGTCTCCTTATGTCTAACACATTAGTAAAATATTGCTGGGGCATCTGAATTGCTTTGAGGACAGAAATGATATGACATATGCATACATACAAATACTGATGTGGGGAGAAAGCAATCACAAAAAGCTTCCTCACAAAAAAAAAAGAGTAGCACTGCAGAATGTCTTGACATTGAAATGATTGCCAGAAAGAAGTGAGTTCTAGAAGAAAAAAAATGGACTTTATCTAGTAAAAGAAAAAACAGCCCTAAGACACAAATATTTTGGAGTGATTTTCCCCTGATTATAGCACCATGTGACTAACTGAAACCAATGCCAGTGTTGAGTAAAAAGCAATCCTATGAAATGGGATTTCTAAAAATTGTACCAAGAAACACCGGAAATCTTACTGAAACTGTAATTCTGCACCCAGATATCTGACAGCTAAGTCCCACAGCAACCAGTAAACTAAATGGACATGAATACATCTGTCTCAAGTGGAGAGATAAGATAGGCCTGTCCATATTGTTTTCTTGGTAACAGCACAAAAGGGCTCTGCTGTTGCTTCCTTTTGGGAATTATTTTTCTCCCAACTTCCAATCTAGTCTTTAACCTTGAGATTTCTGGGTGTTTCCAGGCAGGAACAGTCTTGCTCTGTGTGCCCATTCCTAACTTCTGGAATGTCTTCAGATTCTGTGCCAAAGCTGACCATAAGAATTTCTAGTCCAAATTGTTGCTGGCAAAAAGGGGTCCCAAGAATGCTGAATTCTGCATTCAATGCTACTTTTTCTCTTCAATGTAAAGTTGCTGTAATAGAATTGTCAGGAATCCAGTGCATAGCCTCAATCCCTGATGTGGGATACAAGAGCCTGAACTACACAGCATAAATCTAAAGCTGCCGTGTTCTTGGTGCCAGATCTGACCCAGTTCCTTGCTACCCTCTTTAAATACTTTGTATGTGGCTTGTTCTCTTGTCACTTTTATTTTTTAAAAAAACCCATCTTTGTAGCTTTTAATAGATCACCACATTCTCTCTCCTTCTTATTTTATTAAAAAAAGAACCCGATCTAGTTTAGCATTTGATCTTCATTTTTCCTGCCTCCATTTAAAAAGCTGTCTTTCCTTTGGCTCTCATCACAGGTCCCTGCTCATGCAGCTGGCAGCCATATAAGAATGCTGGAGGGAGCTGTAGCCAGCCAGCCACGCCTGATAATGCAGCAAGGAAGGGGAGTGGGGGATAGAGAGAGAGGGAGGGAGGGAGGGAGAGAGGTGGGGAAGAGGAGGAGGAGGAGGCAGGGAATGCTCTCCTGTCCTTGGATGAACTCCTCACTGGCTCACTCATTAGAGATGCTGCCACGCGGCGGCTGCTTCTTGGAAGCTNTTCTCCTGTCCTTGGATGAACTCCTCACTGGCTCACTCATTAGAGATGCTGCCACGCGGCGGCTGCTTCTTGGAAGCTTCTTCCACACAGGGATATTTTTAGTGCCTGCTTTGTCCTCTGAGCAGCAGGAACTTCTGCATTACTCTTGCTGCATAAAACAGGCTGTCAAAGGAGCTGCCAAGGCAACGAGCTGCAGTTCAGCCAGTTTTCTCCAGCTGGGACTTGAAAAGCTTGTTCTGCAGGCAGTGCAGGAAAAAAGCCTCCCATCTTGATTGCATTCCTTTGCCCTCCAAGAGGAATTTCAGTTTGGAGTCTTGAGTCTCATCCAACCATAAGTAGGTTGGAGAAGCTGCCCTAGCTTTAAAAAGAGTCAAGAAAGGCTAGCAAGTCCAAATTCTCCATAGAAAGGGCCAGGAGCATTTTCTTGCCAGACCGGTCAGGAGGATGCAGACAGATTGCACATACCACAACAAAACCACATATTTTATTTATTTATATAGCCACCCATCATATGATAAATTGATCCTGGGCAATGTACTAGATTAAAAACAATCAATATATAAAAGCAATTATTACTGAGCAATTTTAAAATTCCAAGAGAGCAACAGATTTTAATAATAATATTGAAGCCATCTCAATATCTCACCTGTCCCCTGGGGCCCGCAGGCTTGCTGACATAATCAGCTACTGGGGGACTTCCAGAACTTCAACAGGGGTTGAGCTAGCCTCATTTCAGAAGAAGGGAAGGAAGATATTACAAAAAGTAGGTGACACGGTCTGATACTTGTGATTTCCTGAATACTGAATAAATCAGGACACAGATAGTTCTTGACTTACAACAGTTCATTTAGTGACAATGGTACTGAAAAAAGTGACTTATGACAATTTTTCACACTTATGACAATTGCAGAATCCTTATGGTTTCTTAATCAAAATTCAGATGCTTGGCAACTGACTCATATTTATGATGGTGTCCCAGGGTCATGGGATTACCTTTTGTGACCTTCTGACAGGCAAAGACAATGGGGAACCCAGATTTTCAAAACAACCATGTAGTTCACTTAACAACTGTGGCAAGAAAGGTTGTAAAATGGGGCAAACTCATTTAACCGCTGTCTTGCTTAGCCGCAGAAGTTTTGGGCTCAGTTGTGGTTGTAAGTCGAGGACTATCGATACAGGTAGTCAGGTGTGGGATTTTACCAGTTCGTACCTATTCGCTCAAACCGGTTGTTAACATTCTAAGCAGTTCGGAGAACTGGTTGTTAGAAGAAATTACTGGCCTAATCCTGTAAAGAAGGCAGGAAAGAAACATTCTGGTGTTGCTTACAGAAATTGCCTCTCTGTTAACCCTTATTACATTCTTGGCAGGACTAGACTTCCTGCCTCTGGAACTTCTCTGGAGATTTTTTTCCCCTCCTTTGCTGGTACTTTGCTTGTGTGGAGTGACCATTTAAAATTACAATGGCACTGAAAAAAGTGACTTATGACCATTTTTCACACTTACGACTATTGCAGCATCCCCACAGTCATGAGAGGCCAGGCGAGAAGATGCATGCCTCGATGTGAGTGATATTGAGTTGGCTACACCCAGCCAGTAACATGACCACCAAACTATGTCCACCCAGTCACATGACCACCAAGCCACACCCACCACCTAAGCCAAGGCCACAGAACCAGTTGTTAAACATTTTGAATCCCACCCCTGCAGGAAGTCCTCAAGATATGGCCCTAAAGGAGCCAACCCATTTAGGGTCATAAGTAAAAAATATCGTATAATGAATGAGACTTAATATTACAACATTTTTTAAATCAAATTCATCAATTGAATCAAACAGGTCGCTAAGTGAATGAAAATCAAGCTTACTATTTCTTCCCCTTTGTTAAATGATTCCTGCCATCATTAAGTGAATGGAGAGGTTTTGGCATAGAACTTCCGGCTGCTGCTCATCAGCTGTTTCCCGCAAGGCGATGCAAGCCTTCCACCTAAGAATTAAAGTGCCTCCGGACAGGCAGTTAAAATGAGATGGGGGGAGAGTTTAGTTAGTTTGTTTGATTGTTTATTTATTTATTTTGTTAAAAGCTTACAATACAACAGAAACAGGATTAAACATAAGTTTAAATACAAGAAATAGGAACTAATAATTAGGGACAATAGGACAGAGACAGTAAGCATGATTGTGCGCTTATGCACCAGTGGTGGGATTCAGTTTTTTTTACTACTAGTTCTGTGGGCATGGCTTGCTGGGTGTGGCTTGCTGGGCATGGCAGGGGAAGGTTACTGCAAAATCCCCATTCCCTCCCCACCCCACTAACCAGCTTTTCAGCTCGGGTCTCCTGTGCAGGGCAACAAAAGAAGACCCAGATGATCAGCTGGGACTTGGGAGGCAGAGAATAGATGGGGCAGGGCCAGTCAGAGGTGTATTTGCTGGTTCTCTGAACTACTCAAAATTTCTGCTACCAGTTCTCCAGAACTGGTCAGAACCCGCTGAATACCACCTCTGTTATGCACACAAGTTACAGGGATCCTGAGGAAAAAACCATTGCTGTCGCTGATCAGTTCTTTAAGGTAAAAAAGACCTGAAAGCAGAAGAGCTGAACTGGGGGAAAAAAAAGTTTAGGTATATATCTGGACCAGAGGTCCCCAAACTTGGCAACTTTAAGATCTGTGGACTTCAACTCCGAGAATTCCTCACCCAGCTTCCTCAGCTCCTGAGGTAGAAATATAACAGCAAGAATGTGCTAATCAATGTATAACAATCACTTTTACAGGCTCCATTGTTACCACAGTATTTGTTATTACCTTTTCATTAAAGGTTTTTGCTTAGCTAAAAGAGAAATACAGAAATATATAAAGAAAGGAAAGGGGGTGGGAGGGAAGGAAAGGACTGGAAAAAAATAAAGTTTTTTAAAAAAAGATAAAAGAGTTATAGGAGTTACAAACACATTAACTCGCCTTCCTCCTTAACATTATAATAATCCCTTCAGAGTCTTATTCAATCATTTTTCAATCATCAATTCCAGAAATTACCACTTTTATGTTTTCAGCAAAAAAAGTGAAAAAAAATGTTCCAGTCTTTTATACAAGTACTTATTGTCCCTGACCAAAGAAGAGAGTTTTGTTGTCTCTGCTAGTTTACACAATCAATTCCATTCAAATTATCAAATGCTTTTTCCACATTAAGAAATATCTATATGGCTTGTTTTTCATGATGATATTCTAAATATTCTAATGTTAATAGTATTTCTAATATTTATTCTTAACTGTCTTTTTGACAAAAAGTCACATTGATATTCATGTATAAAATCTTGCAAGATACCTTTCATCCTTTCAGTTGAAATCATAGTAAATATTTTATTATCATTGTTCAATAAAGATATTAGTCTGTAATTCTTTTGATAAAATTGGATCTTTGGACATTCTCAATCATCCAGGTCATGATTGTCTGTCCCAAAGGTGCTTTTCAAAAGGCAACGGGACTTTTCTTTTTTCAAAGAAAAAGAAAGTTCAGTTGCCTTTTGAAAAGCATCTTTGGGATAAATTTGGATTTTGGCCTTCTTTAGGAATTCATGCTTGATTTGCGCTTGTCCAACTGGTATTCTTTCATTATCCACAATAGAATTCATCATTTTGAAGGGATTGTAACAGCTAATTTTATATTCTTCACAGAAGAACCAATAGAATCAGGACCAAAATTAATAAAAGAGACAGAGAAATTTGGGGAAGTGGCCGGCCTAACAATTAATAAAGATAAAACCAAAATGATAACAAAAAATTTAACAGGTAACCAAAAAAAGAAATTAGTGGAAGTAATAGTTTTACAAATTGCAAAAAAAATTAAGTACTTGGGCATCTGGCTTACAGCAAGATGTTCAACAATAAAAGAAGATAATTATATAAAGTTAGTACAACAAATAAAGATCTAGAAAAATGGGAAAAAATACCGCTATCAATGTGAGGAAGAATTGAGGCCATCAAAATGAATATCCTACCAAGACTATTTTTCCTCTTCCAAATGATCCCCATAAAATTGGATAATCTTTTTTAATGGATTTAAATAAAATGACCACAAAATTTGTTTGGGCCGGGAAAAGAGCAAGAATAAAATTGAGTGCACTACAAGATAATTGAAGCAGAGGTGGATTTGGACTCCCTGCCTGGGAAATATATTATAAAATGGCAGGTTTAATATGGATCAATGAGTGGGTCAACTTAAGAAATAAAAGAACTTTAACCTTAGAAGGGCACGAACTGCAGGCAGGGTGGCATGCCTTCATGTGGAACCCAGGAAACAAGACTCATACTTATTTTCATAGACATGTAATTCGAGATTTGCTAATGTGAATCTGGTGAGATATTAAGAATAAACACATAAAAATTCCAGGATGAGTATCCATCGTGGAGGCATTGATATACACCCATGCACTAGAAATTGGAAAAAATGACTAAATATTATGATGTTCTAGACCCCCAAGGAATACGAAAAACAAATCAAGAGCTCAGGGAGCAAGAGCTGAACATGGATTGGTGACCATATCTCTAGCTCAAAACAAGGTATAAAAAAGATGTGGAAGAATATGGAATAGAAGTAAAACCAAGCCAATTAGATAAACTTTTAGAGGGTACAGATGAAAAAGCAATTTCAAAAATGTATAATTATCTATTAGAGTTTGAAATGGCAGAAGAATTAGTTAAGGGCCCAATGATAGCATGGGCAAGAAATGTAGGGCATAATATTAATTTGGAAGACTGGGAAAGAATTTGGGGAAAAAAATTACAAAATAACAAAATCTATGGTATATAAAGAGAATCAATACAAAATGTGTTATTGGTGGTATCTGGCCCCTTTGAGATTAGCCAATATGTATCCAAATTTAAGCCCACTTTGTTGGAAATGCAAACAAACAAAAGGCACCTTCTTCCATGCTTGGTGGCTTTGCCCAAAGAGTAAGAAATATTGAACAAAAATATGAACATGGATAAGAGAAATTACGAACATTCAATTAGAATTTAAGGCAGAAATCTTTCTACTGGGAATAATAACAGGTGAATATGCAAAAGAAATAAAATATTTAATTTTACATATAATTACTGCAGCGAGGATAGCGTTTGTACAATGTTGGAAGGGTGATCAGATGCAACAGAAAACTTAATAATCCAAAAGGTCTACAATTGCACTGAAATGGAGAAACTTACCCTAAAATTAAAAGAAAAGGAAGACTCAAAATACAGTCTGGGAAAACTGGTATAATTGGACAAATAATAGAAACCAGTGAGTAAATCGATAAAGAAGGAAGAATATAAAGAGGTTATAGTAGGAGTATTAACCAGATATATGAAATAAATATTAGAATATTGTTTGATAAGAAAGCACTGTCTAACTAATTTGTAACATACACATTTGTTGTTTTTGTTTCATTTTTAACTAAATGTTATGTATTTTGTATTTATCTTTACAACGTTTAATAAAGTTTTTCTATTTTTGGGGGGGGAGGGGGGCCTTCTTTAGGAATTAATGCTAGATTTGTGCCTGTCCAACTGGTATCCTTCCATCATCCACAATAGAATTCATCATTTTGAAGGGGTTGTAACAGTTAATCTTCAAAATATTTATATTATCACTTTCAGCACTAACCATTTTTCTGTTTGCAGTAATTTGAGATTAAAAAGACTTTACAGATTTTTTTCCCCATTTCTGTATAGGTAATTCTTGAATTACAAGCAAAATGACAACTAGTCCTTGCATTTACAATCATTGTAGCATCCCCTTGGTCACATGATTAAAATTTAGGTGCTTGGCAACTGGCTGCAACATCATGGGATCATGTGAACTCCAATTGGTTTCCAACAAGCAAATTCAGTGGGGGAAGCTGGATTCAGTTAACAACTAGAAACCAGTAGACGACTCATCAACAACCTTCTGTATGCTGACAGCACATAACTGACTGAAAACAAAAATGATCTGAAGCATCTATTATCTAGACCAAGGAACATGATCTCAAAATAGACCTGCACTATAATGTGAACAAGCCAAAGATTGATCATTTTACCTTGACAGTGAATACATAGAAATAATTTCAATTAGCTTGGATCTTTAATCAATAACAAAACTACAAATAGCCAAAAATTACTCTTGGAAAAAAAGGCCATAAAGGCCATAGACAAAATTCTTCAATGCAATGGTATTTTTTCTATAAAGATCCAACTTGTTCAGATGATGACATTTTCAATAATATCCTGTGGATAAGAAAGTTGGACAGTGAGGTGACAAAAATGGAAGAAAATAGATTCTTTTGGATTGTGGTGCTGGTAAAATAATATGAGCACTAAGGACTGCACAAAAAACACATCAGTTAATACTGGAGGAAATTACGCATAAGCAAGCTTATTCCTTTCACAGTTTGGACACCTGGTGTGAAGAGAATGACCAGTATAGAAAGATATCCTATTTAGCAAGGTTGAAGGAAAACAAAACTCGGAAGACTGGATTTAAACAATAACAAGAGCCATGGATGTCACTGTAGCAACATGTAATTTCCTTACTGAAAACTGAGGGCAATTATCCACTGGACTGCCATGAGTCAACTTTGACCTCACAGCAACAACATGTCAGAGCTCCTATGATCTTTTTGCTGTCTCTGCATTTCAGACCCATGGCAACTAAGTCCTCAATTTGAACATAGATAATAATTCAAAAGTGAATCCTGATAAAAACAGATCTTGATGCAAGAGTACCACTGTGATTATAAGAAGATGGTATAGATATGAAGGAGGTGGTGAGACTCTTTGGGACAAAACATTCTGGTAATTAGATTTGGGTTTATTTGTATTGTATATGAAAGTCCTTACCTGGTATATGGACTTACTAGGTTTTGATGTGGTGTTGCCTAAATCTCCTTAAAAATAATTGAGTAATTCATCCTCTATCCCAGATAGCTTATTCCTTTGCAGGAATAGGGCTTACAGCCACCTGATAGAAGAAAACACATTAGTTCAGGGGTGTCAAACTCATGTTATCACATTGTTGTAACATGATGTGTCATGACTTTCCCCCCCTTTGCTAAAATGGGGGTGGGCGTGGCCAGTGCATGATGCATCCGTGACACCCTTACATTAGTTGCTCCTCTAGCTTACTTGTTAAGCTGTTTTATCAATACAGTACTAGATAGTTTAGATTTTAGTTCTCATTAGCTACCGCAAGAATGGGCAATATTAGGAATTATAAGAATTAGCAATTCCTGCCTAAGCAGGGGATTGGACTAGAAGACCTCCAAAGTCCCTTCCAACTCTGTTATTCTGTGCTATTAACATATGAAGTTCAAAATATCTAGATACTAGATTACCTGTTCTCATCTAGTACTAATGCCTACCACAAGTAGCATATGTTCATTGATAACTTTGAAAGTTCCCATGATAAACTTTGTATGCACTATAGATATATATACTAATTGTACCATTGTCTCATATTAAGACACTAGCTTAGCTTAGCTTTCTTAATGATAGGTCTTAATTGTATGACAGAGCATAACTTGGTTTCCAGGTCTCATTCCTTGATGGGTGAGAAAGGCTCTTGTTTCTTTCACCAAAAAATTCAAGTCCCCACAGATTCCTTGGTGCACGAATATGTTTCTGCCTTAGGGGAAAAAATTGAAACCAACTTCTGTATCATAAATGAGTTAGTTTTTATTTTTTAAAAACCTCAAACCCTATTCTGATACATGGAAAATTAGTGAAAGGTCAAGCAAACAAGTAAAGGACTTCAAATATTTAGGGATACATTTTCACATTTTATTTGTTGGGTTCACCAATTTAGCAAAGTCATGACCTGACTGCAGAAAATACTTCCAGTACATTAGATTTGTAAGCCATAAGCAAACAATTATGTGCCTGCTGTAGTCAAACTATTCAAAGCCAAACTAGTCAAAGCTGTATGATGCCCAGATCTGGGCATATAAAAATGTATTTATCTTGGAAGCCATTCAGTTTAATTTTCTGAGAATCTCTCAGTCAAAAAAATGGACTTCTCCACAAGATGCTGAATTGCATCTTCTGAAACCATTTGAGATTCTGCCAATTTATATGCTGATTAAAACAGATATTTGTAGGTGATTTTTTAGTCCAGCTCACTTTTCTTGTAAATTACCTATCATTAAAAAAAATAGGCCTAGTTTTGACTTGTTATGAGCTATTCCTCTCAGTTATATTCTAACTGCACAGGGAAACAAGTTTCTAGCTTTAAAAGTCCAATAAGAAAGATTCGCATACCATTACAGAATTCTTGTGAGTGCCCCTTCATCATATCTAGCTATCTTCATGATATTCTCTACATTTTGCAGACATTCACCATAGCACAAATCAACATGTTGGCCTTCGTTGTGACATCTAGAAGATACTATAATATTCTTTAATGAGCCCATCTCTGTGTCTGCTGAATCTGTGTTGAATCTGTGATCTATTAAATTGCCCTTATCATGCATGACTTCATTGCATCCATTGTTAGAAAATTAACAGACCTTCTGCAATAAATGAATATAAATCAATAGTAATTGTAAGTTCATTCTACTGAAATGTCTATAAAAGTTGCAACATTTTTAGCCAACTGAAACTACTGAAGGAATAAGCCACAATGAATTAAGTTTAGACTGTTTTTATTCTCACTTTTTATGAAGTCTGTTTGGTTTTTGTTTGATCACAGTCTTGTCCTCAAGTGACAGTTCCAACCAGATGTTGGATTATGACTATTATGTAAATTGTCATGCTATCTGGATGTCTTTCTAAAGTGATAATTTAGCAATAAACAAACAACCACTGAAAGTTGACATTCTTATTACTGGGGGTCCTTCCTCAGCTTCAAACCCCTAATTTACTGTTGAGTGATTCTTAGCAGAGATATGTTCTTCATACAATCTGCTTTATTCAACGTCAATTTCAACAAGAACTTCTGCACTTGCTTTGACTGCTATATCCAGAGATTAAGATCAGGAGCTGAAGTATGATTTCAAATCCTTTATGTTTTTTATGTACAATTGCTATCCTTAAAAATATGTTTTTAACAATGATGACCATTGCACCCTATTCTTAGTGTGAAGTCTTTATGTAGATTATAGACAACTTCTGAGGTTTTTCAGTAGTATCAGCCCCTTTGAACATCTTCCAAGAAATTTCAATTTATGGGGTACATGCTGAGATCATGAGGGAATTCCACCCATCCACTTAAATGCATTCTGCTCTTACTCTCTGTTTACTTTCCCATTTCTTCTCTGAGGTTGCTGAAGTTTTACTACTCCAATAAAATAAAAATTATAGACTCCTAGTTGTCTCTGCCAGCAGAGTCTTTGTGTTTTAGTATAGTAGAGATTATCTCCTTGTTAGATTTAGGCCAGATTTCTTATGTATGTCTAGAAAAAGTATTGAAAGTATTCAATATTGAAATTTAGCTGTGCCATATGTAGTGGTTATGTAAACATTTGCAGGAGCAAGATAGGAGTTCAAGAAAGCATTTAAAACTTACTTTCTCTGGTATATTTGTTCCATATTGCACAAAGATTAAAATCCTGCAACAGTGTTCCTATTCTAGGCCATCTGGATAAATAGGAATAAAGTTAAGAAACTTGAATACATCAATGGAATATTTCCAAATAGGAATAAAAAACAATGAAATTATGCTTTTCATTAAAATATACCCCAACATCCATCACCCCCTTTCAAAAAATAATTTCCTTTGTTACATAAAGAGAATATGTGAGTCAGACAAGATTGTGAATTTGAGATTTGAGTTTCTTTTTTTTTATTTTATTGATTTTTAAAAACAAACATAAACAAAAACAACACAGAACATGAAAACATAAAACCTCTCTTCTGAAAGCAGCCTGATCCCAGGTTACATCTCTTTGTACAGACACCAATTCAAATTCATACTCATTTTTATATACCATTCCATATCTTATTACCATTC
>BHFT01076528.1:0-16957 GCA_004320025.1 Laticauda laticaudata | reverse complement strand
CCAAAAAGAAGTTTTATGTTTTGATGTTTTGTGTTTTGTTTGTGTATGTTTGTTTATTGAAAACTAATAAAAAATTTAAAAAAAGAAAAGAAAAATCTACAGGCTAACACCTAAAGTTTTATCTGTTGATTAATTTTTATTATAATGGATGATGAAGTATATAGGACAATGATGGCTAACTTTTTTCAGCTCCTGTGCTGAAAATTGCATGCACGCTCATGTACATGCACTCGTGTGCCATACCCAGAAGGCAATGCATGTTGGTCTCTGCACACCCTCTTCACATGCACACATGATCCCCCTGTGCACCATACATGTGAGACCCCCCCATGTGTGCTGAGCATCTCTGCGCATGTGAGTGTGTCTCCTGTGCACCCCTGCCCCCTGCATGTGAGCCAGATACCTGACTATCAGCTGTTGGGTAGTGGCATGTGCATATGCAGTGAAGCTCTTCTGGGCACTCTCTCGCATGCCGGAAGAAGTGGCTCTGCATGCCACTTCCAGCACACTTGCCATAGGTTGTCATCACAGATACAGGAGATAGTGTGTCAAACCTGCCCAGTCTGACCCCTTAGGGAAGAAAAACCCTTGACTCCATTTGGTTGAAGTGAAAGGTATTTTTACTAAGAGATGCTGATTGTAGTAAAGTCAGACAGAATCTGAGTTTCCCGCATATGAATACAAAACTTCATTCCCATTCCCTCCCCTCATGATCAGTTCAAGCCCAGCCAATACAAGGCCACCAGGATGTTTTGGGAA
This sequence comes from Laticauda laticaudata, assembly GCA_004320025.1. Lineage (NCBI taxonomy): Eukaryota > Metazoa > Chordata > Lepidosauria > Squamata > Elapidae > Laticauda > Laticauda laticaudata. The sequence goes on along the minus strand of BHFT01076528.1, from coordinate 16,198 downwards.
TGCTAAGGTGTTTGGGCTGGTAATTTTCCATACTCAGGGCAAAGGACCTTGAAGATGCCTGGCTTGAACTTGTTCCATATTGATCTGCTTTTCTTCAACTGTCATTCCCCCTCCCAAATTCCAACAAAAAATGCATACTGGTTTATTGTCCATTTGTCATCCTCCAATCCCACCCCCTAGTCCTTTGATGGCAGGACTCCAGCTAGACATCAAGCTGAAGATGGTGGACCTGACATGGTGGCTTTTACACTGTAAATAAGAAATCTCTTGATGAAAATTAAAATTGTTTTTTCTTGATTGGTTCAAGCAATTTCCTGCCACTGATTTGGGAAGACGTAACCAGCCCACAATTTCCCAAGCTAATATTACCCAAGCTTGAATCTTTCCTCTTTTTTTAAACTTAGCAAATATAGTTATAATTATCTCATCATCATCTGGTAGTTGTCTATATAATTAGACATTATAAAAATGTCTATTCAGCATCTACATCTGTCCGAATATTACAAACCCACAAATTCTTTTTTTATATACAGTTCAATCACCTTAGGCTTTAATTTTCCATGTGTGTTTTCTTTTATTTAAGTTTTTTTTCAGGGACGGGTTTAATCAAAATCTTCTACAGAGGCCAAATAATAATAAAATTATCATATGTTTTTCTCAGTCTTGTGTTTTCTTAATATTTTCAAGAGTTTGCAATAGCTTGATAACCATTATGTCTTCGGCCATTTTGTGCTCTGCACTTTCTAAAGATGCAAATCTAGAAATAATAGAGATACTTATGGAAAATACTGTATTAGTTCAGCATCTGGATGCCCCAAAGAAAGGATCAATAATTGCAATGGCAGGGTTTTAACCCAATCCAATATAAATGATTTTAAAAAGTTTCTTCTTCTTTTGTGCAAGTTTGTTGCAAGTCTAATTTCTCCCACTTTTATTTATCACTCTATAGGACCGATATAAAAATATTCTACTGTTACATTATCCAAAACATCAGTCTTCTCATATACATATACATACATACACAGAACTGAAAAGGCATTGAATTTAGAAAGCAAGAAGGAAACCATGTTATTCTTTACAATGCTATAGTTTGTGTGTGTGTGTGTGTGTGTGCATGTGTGTGTGCATGTGTGTGTGTGTGTGTGTCTGTGGGTTTAGGATTATGTATGAAAATCCTATGTCACATGGCAGTGCCTGCTTTAAGGGAAGTTGATTGTATAGTTCCTGCTAGAAAAGGCAAAACTATCTCGTCAAAAAAATGATTTGTGTTTGCACCAACTTTGCACTTCAGTGTTATATTGTAATCCCTCCTGAACATCTTGTGCTGACAGTTTGGCAGCAATTCCTGCGATTGACACACATGGCAGATTTCTGGCTTCATTTTGAAGACATCCAGTACCCCTCGTATTTAATAATAGACACAATGCCCTTATCCACAAACCACTACATCGACTAACACCTGTATCAGTCAAGTTCTCACATGCTTGTCCAGTATGTTTGTTTTCACCACTCAATAATCTATTCTATGATCTCATCTCAATCATTCTACCACTGAGTGTGGATTATTGCCTATCGGCCCTTTATTCTAAATTTCTTGTCATTCTATTTTTTTCCTCTTGCCATTGGATTTTAAAGATACCTTTTTGATTAGTTTCCATATCTTCTTAGAGTCTGATTTTATTCAACTAAGAGCAAGTGTCACCATATGAGTCTATAGGGAAAACTTCAAAATCCATGTCTAAGTGATAATTTTATTAAAATTCAACTCATCTCCTGATCATGACATATACATTCTTGTGTTTTGTAATTGTTTTTCTTCAATCAGCCAAAGTTGGCTAGAGCTGCCACCTTGTTTAGCCAAACCTTCATTACAATCAACCAAATGAACGCAAAAATGTGAAAAAAACCTCTTTTAAGTTCTCTTGGATATTGTAAAAGATAGAAGGAAAAACAATGTTTCTATTAGTTCAGCTATGTTAAACCATCTTTCAAAGACATTTTATATTTGCAAATCATAATATAGTTTTGCTTATAATGTTGGACAATTGAATGTAATATTCAAGCAAATATTATCATTGGCTTCAGAAAGGAGATTTAGAAATTCCTAGAAACATCAGCAAAGTTGCCAGTTATTCAGTTTTATTTCTTTTTTTCCACAAGGGGGAACCATGTGTATTTTCTCCTTCAGGGACCAAGTTATCTTGGCTAGTCTTTGTGAAAAAGGTGTTTTAAAGCATCATTTTCCTAAACTGATATTTGAAAATTAGAAAAGACCAATGCCTAAACTCCATTGGATAACTACATATTCTAAATGCTAACATATAATATTGCACATGGGAATGACAGCACTGAATAATCAAAATGTATATTTATATTAGTTCCAAAACTGAAAGAAAAAAAGGAGATACGCAAGAATGCAGTTTCAAACCATATAATGAATTTACGGATCTAAACTTTACAAAAGCTGGGGAACTAGGAAATTTTTATAGAACTAATTTATTTGCAATAAACAAATGAATTTATAAATTTATTTTATACAATCATTTTCAAGGCCTAGGGGTCTTCAAACTTGACAACTTTAAGGCTTGTGGACTTCAACTCCCAGAATTCCTGCAGTCATGCTAGTTCAGGAATTCTGTGAGTTGAAGTTCACAACTCTTAATCTTGCCAAGTTTGAAGACTCTTGCCCTAGAGCAGGGGTTGCCAACCTACTGGACTTCAGGGACCACCATACTCTTAATTTTAAATCCCGCAGTCCAGAGACCCTGGGAAAATCCTGAAAAAAGGCTGCAGGAAAATTCCCCACCCCATTTTCTTACCGATCAATCATTTATTTGAGATCATAGGATACCGTCTCCAGCTCCGGGGAGGGGGAGAGGCTGAGATTTTTGGCTTCATGAAAGGAAAGCAGAAGAAGCAGCAGAAGTCTTTCTTTCTTTCCCCCAAACTCTGCCAATGAGTCTTTGTGAGACTTGTCATGCCAGTGCAGCCTCTTGGAGCAGGATGCCTTGCAGGGTCCCAAAGACTCATTTCTGTCAGAGTTTGGGGGAGAGAAAGAAGGACTTTTGCTGCTTTCCTTTCATGCAACCAACAGCAAAAGAAAAAAGAAGCAGAAAGAAGCAGCCTGGTGGCCAGGCCAGGCATGTGGGGTAAGTGGGGCATGTTTCCCCCTCCCCTCACTACCTTGTGTTGTTTGCAATGCAAGCAATGCAAGCATTGTGTTCCTGAGGGCCATGTGGGTAGTGCAGCCTTGTGTATTAATTATTAATCCACAGCCTGGATTAATTGCTTTGGGAGTGACATTTCTCTGCAGACCATCAAAATTTTCTCATAGACCACCAGTGTCCCCGGTCCACTGGTTGTTGACCACTTCCCTAGAGGATAATTTTGCAACCATAACCATACAAGAGCACACAATAGATACAAAGTCAAGGTAAACCACACCAAACTTGATTGCAGGAAATACGACTTCAGCAACAGAGTGGTCAATGTCTGGAATACTCGACCTGACTGTGGTTTCTTCCCCAAACCCCAAAAACTGTAACCTTAGACTGTCTGCTATTGACCTCACCCCTTTCCTAAGAGGTCTGTAGGGGCTGTGCATAAGCATACCAACGTACCTACTGTCCCTGTCCTATTGACTCTTTTTATTTTTCTTCTATCTATCCATTTCATGTACTCATAACTATGTTTATACTTATACCTATTATCTTGTCGGCGATTGACAAATAAAATACATAAATAAATAAGATTTTTAAAAATTTGTGGAAAGCAATTAAGACTCAGGGAAGGTTCTAATACTTATAAAGTATTAGGGATGTGCAAAATGTACAGTTCTGAAACACTCTAAGCAAAAAAAAATTAAGTGTCTTGCTTAGAATGCAGAACAGCTATTTTTAGCATTTGAGAAATGTTTCAGAATTGAAACAAACCGTTTAGAAACTTCTGTTTGAACTTTGAAACATTTAATGAATAAAGTACTCAAGAGTCAATTTTGTATTCAAAGTGCTAATTTCATACTAAAATTAGAATAATTTATGAAGCTACATGCTCAAAACAGCTCAAAATAAAATTATTTGCCTATTCATATTAACATTTTCCTGTTTCAGAAATAAACTTCCCCTACATAAAATAAGTACAGTGTCATGCAGGTATCCATCAGTTATTATTTGGTTCTACTGTAAATATAAAGTATCATCACCATAACAGCTTAGCGCTTTCTTCCAAGCTTTTTGTATAGAAAAATGAAGCCCAAAATATAGGGCTATAACTCTGGTCAGAATGATTATATTCTTTGATTCTAGAACCAAAAAATACAAATTCAGCTCTTTCATTGAGAGGAAGGGATATCTGTCAGGTTTCCCCCCACCCCCACATCCATACCAATAAAATCATCCCATTTTCACTTTATCCCTTTAAGTGCATACAATAATTCATTTTTTAATTTGTCTTTAAATGGTAGGCAAATTTCCTTCTTTGCATTATCTCTGCTCTTCCCAAGATTCTCACTTTTTCCCCAGATCCTATACATTTTTCAAATTGTCTCTCCCAGCCTACAGATATTTCAGGGTACTTGTCTCTCTTTCCACTCTTAACTTCTACAACATATCACCACTAGGTAAAATTCCCCATCAATGGAGAATTAGTATCATCAATAAGCAGATGATTGCCACTCTAGGTCAACCAAATTATGTTCGCAAGGTCCTTTCCCAGTTTCTGGAGGCACTGGAGGTCTTGATAGGGGAAGAAAGGCTTCAGTTTAACCCGAACAAGAATAAATTGTGGTTTTGGGGTCTACTGAATATAAGGACTCTCTAGTTTATGTCTGATTGAACTTATGTACCTCCAGAGAGAAGTGGTGCACACTTGGCCTCATAGTTCCTGCTAGAAAAGCAGGTAGTAGTCATTGCCAAAATAGTCTTTGTGCTAATCTGCATTGTACATTTATTGTTTCCTTTCCTGAACAGGAGGCTCTACTGATAGTCATTCAGCCCCTAGTGACCTACATTTTGGACTGCACAATGCACTCTACATAGGGTTTCCCTTGAAAAACATCCAGAAGGTATAATTGGTCTATAATGCAGAGGCTTTAGTAGTTATGGGTGCACTTCAATATGGTCATGCAAAATCATTATTTTGTGAGCTATGGTTCTCTATGGGTAATTCAAAGTGCTGATTCTCACCTATAAAGCCCTTCGTGGAACTTCTCCAGTTATCTCTGCTCATTTCATGAGTTCCAGCAGTGAGCAGGCTTTGGGTCCCTTCCTCAAATCATGTAACCCAGTAGTAGAAATTCTACTAGAATTTGCTCACTTTGATTGCCTCCTCTATCCTTTACCACATACTAATTTGCCAATGTTTTTTTTTCCCTTGCAGTTTCTGTTCTATGGAAAGCTTCAGCTTGCAGCCCTGATGCTTTCTTTCCCCCAAAGAAACCCTTCACATGGCATCACTGCAACTGGGAAATAAAATATGCATTGGCAGAACATAGGTTCACTTTGAAGAAGCCAACTATAGTGAGAATATTTTAATATTAAAATCAGGAGGGGGGGAATCGTATGGGCTAGGAAAAGAAGAGTGTACGAAATGAATGATTTCAAAGAAGTTTGGCTTGTTGAAAAAGAGACATAGCTTTAGCTCAGAAGAACATGCAATGAATATGCAATAGTGATGATGCCCATTCTTACAAAACAGTGAAATTATTCTCGTCTGCATACAAATTAAAGTAGAAAAGGAAACTCAGCAGGATTCAGAAAACAGAATCCTGATTGCTGGTTGAGTAAAAAAGTACAAGTAGGGACAAAGTGTTTTCAGCAAGGAGGTCTCCTACATCAGCATATCCTTCATTTATTTATTGCAATTTCTCATCAAATGTCAGATGTGAAACAACAAGATTGAATTAGGAAGAAATTAAAAAATGCATTGTAGATAAATATGCACAAAGTCCAGGCAGAAATACAAATGAATCCATATGAAAGTAATGTTGAACATATAGATATGCAAAACAAGGAGAAATACATGCCTGGGGAAATGACAGACAATTGGACGTTGAGCATTGCTTTGGAGACAGCAGACTAATGTAAAACTGTCTAGACAAGTAAATTATAGAAGTTTATGTAGTCTCAAGAAGTAAAATATCATTAATTGATGGACTGATGATGTATTTATCATAATGTATACATTCTACCCTGAACATTTGCAAGATGTTGAATGCAAGAAAAGCATTAAAACCGCCACAATACCAATCTGGCTAAAAGTTCTTTAATTATTCAATTTTGCATGCACAAAATGGACAGAGCAATATTTACATTGCCATTTCCTCCCCACCCCACCCTTGCTTTTCTCCTGAATATATCTCCAGCTGCAACTCCCATCACAGCCAGTCCTTGTTTGCTGAAAAGAATTTCTGCAGAATGACTTTATTCTTGTTAGTATAGCTTCCAGTCCCATACCGGTTTTCCTGCTATTCAGGGCAGCAAGTTTGTGAAGTTGTATGGTTACTTTTGTATTATTTAAATAAAAGAAAACTCCCTCTTTTCAATTCCTCCAGCTGTACTATTCTGGTAGACATCAGAAAAAATGTTAATGCATTCCAATTATTTGGATGTTATTATACCAAATGCAATATTTCCTAAAGAAATACCAAAGTGTTGCCCAGATTTTGGTAACTCTTCCCTGCTTATCATATTAAGAAATATAAAATTAAGAAATATAAAACTGGGTATCAATAAATACCAGAAGACTTCCTTTCTGCATTCACCTTAAGGTAATCTAGCAATTATTATTGAATGGAGATTGGGCAAACAGAGATTTGGAGATTGGGAGATTGGGAACATTTTTGCATTAAGTTCTACAGAACTCACTTCTAAAAAAACACACACTACATTGCATATCACAAACTAATTGTCAAGTTATAAATTTCCTTAACAAATGGAAATGGACTAGTTCCACTGAAGTTCAAAGAACATTTTTCTAGCTTGCAACCTCTGAAAATGGTGTGCATCAGTATGAAAAATAAAAACCATGCTTGCTGATATTACAAAATATAAAACAGAAGTATTATTATTAGCTGTTTCTCACAAAAGATAGAAATATTTCATCTTCCATTTCTATCTTCCAGATCTTGAACATGTAGTCTTCATATAAGTTCAAGAAAACAAAACATCTGCATTTTTAATATTTAATTCATAATATTTAGGCCATGGATAGAGAAGTATGAAAAAGAGACACTTAAAATTTGTGAGCCAAAAAAGATGCTATCAGATATTTTGATATGATAAATTAATACAACTCTTAGTCTTCAGCTTTTAAAATTAAAGACAGATGCACTTTTCCATTGGATGGCTGTTCTGAAAATGGCAGGGGATCATTTGAAAAAGCTGTACTTTTGCATGCTTACTCAAAAGCAAATTTCATTACATTCAATCTTTGTATTATCTTTTATTTTGTTCCCAGGTAAGCAAGTAAGCAGCTTCCTTTCACAGGATTAAATTAAGTTCACCACACAAAAAGCATCTACATTTTTCCAGCACCCCTTTTTTCTGCCCATCCCTCTTTTTGCCACATTAGTATGAAATCAACCCTTAATTTCTGTACAGTGTTCAGAGTTATTGTTGTCTGGGGGCATGAAGATCTCAGGGAAGAGGATAAATGATAAAAACAGTTTTGTACCATTGTGTTATTGGCTCTCCCCGTTTTATTTGTGCTGCATCACATCACACGTACAAGAGGGATTTCAATCATGAGAATACGATGTTTATTTATACTGTTTTAACAATCTTGGGGACATTTCTGTATTATTAACACATTGTGTTCATATGCAAGCCTATTTAGAGATTAATCGCATTGAGTTCAGTGAGGCTTAAAAGGTGGGTGGCCAATAGATAAATGATAGATAGAAAGGTGATGATAGATAGATGATAGATAGATCTTTATTAAAGTTGCTAACCAGTACAAAATGAGGTTAAAATAACCCGAGTAAGAGAATAGAGGGATTGTAGCATTCTTAAATTGAAGTAACACAAGTAGAAAGAGACAGTTGCAATGGGCAACTTTGCAGCAACAAGAAAAAAATCTTCTGTCACCTTCTTTCCCATAAATCTGGATTTCTCGTACAACAGAACAGAATACTATTAAGAAAAGCACACACATAATTTGTATCCCAAGCTTCATGCATTAGTCTAATACAGGTCACTCACAAATCTTTTTAATATTCTGCTAGTTATTAATAAAAGAAATAATGAATTTTTGAGCTCATGGGCACAAAAAAGAATCGTCGGTGAACTTATTGCAATGCGCTGGTCCCAAATCTAAGTATACTTGGGCATGAATATAATTGCTGTTGACAAGTCCTTAAAGAAGGAATATCATTTCTAGGGCCCCGCTGCTCATTCCAAGAAAAGAGGCATTGAATTGAAGAAGGTGCCAACAGGTATCACAGGTGCGCACATGTGTGTTCAGAATCACATTTTTACCCTTCAAATCTAGATCAGTACACAACCCTAATGGCAATTCTGAAGTGCAGATAGGAGGCAATTTGCTCAGGTTGTAAATTTACGATTTTTATCATTATCAGATTGTCTTTGGCATTTATGGACTACAGAAAGATTATGCTTCCAGCAGTATCTGGAAGAAGACAAATTCTCCATGATAAAATAGGCATCAAAAGATTATTCCCAGAAGTACTTTAAAGGAAGAAAAAGAAAGAAAACACAGAGTTTCTAGGAGAAAGAATATGAATCACTCCAGGTGAAAATTAATTTCAATTTGTTGCACCCTGGGTATTTTCCCAAAGTAGGATTTTCTGCTCAATCACATTTTGAAAATGTGGCAGTATGAAAAAAAAATTGCAATAATGTTGGTTCGTCATTATGAAGATATTTATTGTTTATCTTTATATTCTTGGATATTTATATTTGTATCTCTTTTGAAGCTTTTATTTTTGAATACTTTAAAACACAAAAACACACCTGCCATTCAAAGAATCTTCTGTAATTCTGAATAAATATTGTATGTATGCATTCATTCAAAATGCACCTAATTTTTCCAGCCTTAGGATACATCTCACCATCTCCCTTTAACCACATTCAGCTTCATGGTAACAAACAAAACTTAATTCAAGAAATTAAACCTTGTATTCAGTAGTTGCAGCATTCAATAATACCAATTCAGTCTGCTGAAACAAGTTATTTCCTGGCTTGTAGACAAGAATTACAACATACAGGAATCAAAACAGACAGATAGTTTGAATGTTATGCCCTTTACCCCCACCTTTTCAAGAACAAACTTTTGGCTGTTCTTTCTACATTTACATAATAGTTCTGTCTTGTCTGAGACTCTTTGGTCCTTACTTGCTATTTTCATCCCTTAAAATAGAGAAGTATCTATTGTTTTATCCTTTTATTGTATGATATACAGAATTCCATTTATATGACATGGTCAGCCATATAAATTTGACAAATAAATTATAAAATCAACCAGTTGTCAGTGAACATTTTGATTGCTCTGTGGAGTGCACATCCAAATCATGAAAATGGGGAGAATTTCCAGAGATGTATCTTGATTTTGTTATCTTAGTTTCTTTGCAGAAAACCAGAGAGTCTTTTTTGCGATATATTTATATAGAGTTGTACAAGTTAAGCAATGGAGCAGCTACTCCATCCTCACATCACAGTCACTACTCTCACATCAAGTGTGGCAGTCTGGGAGCCCATATCTGTATATTATAAATAAGGTTCATAATTTGGACCTGAATAGCACTTCGGCTAATTAGTTATCACATTAGAAATAGCTATTTCCCCACTTGATTAAAGCAGAGTGCATAAATCTAATACCAAAACCCTTTATTCTAGTATTCATCCATATATATGCATTTTATTCATGAGATCGGAAAGTGCATGTCAATAGATCTCCAGTTGAATAAAAAATTTTGTAAAGACTCATTTCGAAACCCATCCTAAGGGTCATATAATAGCTTCATATTATTGAAACAAGCCACTTCATCTCGAGTCTTAGTTCTTGATCAGAAGCATTTGTACACAATGTTACTATCCCACAATACCACAGAAGTTTTGCAGTAGAAACATCTACAATAATGCAAGAGTTTTATCAACTGGATATTTTTAGATACATAAAAGAGATCTATACATGATTATAAATTGTATGCTTTGATCTTGTCTTGATTATTATTCCTGCCCCACACTACAACTTCCAGACTACCATTTATCTTTAATAAAATGATTATGGTAATTCAATCAAGTCAACTTCAATTCCTGTGCTATTTAGTTTTCCAAACAGCAATAGTTTCCTGGTGGGGAATTTTGACTAGGGAATTCTGGGAGTTGAAGTCCATATACCTTAAAGTGGCTGAGGTTGAAAATCATTGACCCTAGACACAAAAGGCTGCAAAAAGGCTTCAACAAAAAATACAGGTTAATGTTTAAACTGTGCCGAGGATAATAAATTAGCTTCAGAGCTATATTTATTACACTGTAGCATAAAATATCAAGGAAAAAACCTTGCTATGGCACTCATCTGGCAAAGGCTAAGCAAAAATCATAACCTAATGTGAGAAAGTATCCTCCCAAGTTTGCTAGAAAGCTTGTAGGGAAGAGAAAGGGAGGGAGGGAGAGAAAGAGAGGGAGAGAGGGGAGTGCATAAATCCTTTGCTGAGAATTCAATAACTAAAAACAGATATAGCTTTCAAGGTAAATTTAAGTTACTAAAAAGGACAGACCAGATATCTAGTGCCAATCCAATGAGGCTAGTAGTTTTGCCATATGGAGAGAAATGCAAAAAATAGTCCTGATATCAGATGAAGGGATGGTATCACGATGTTAATTGCAGCACAACAAAACCCCACCTTTGTCTGCTGAGCTTCTGAGTCCATTCTAACTTCTTTAATTGGGTATACATAACGTGAACTTCTTCAAGTTTTCAAACTAAGCTAAAAGTTCTTAGGATCCTTAGATCAAAAGCTTGTAATTAATCATGTGGTAAAACAATTACACAGATAAATGTAATTAGAAGAAACCTTTCTAATATATCTTAATTCTATATTATCTGGGTCTATAGTCTTTAATTAAGATACTAAATTAAAGACATTCCCATTAACCCATGGAATGAATATACATATACATGCATACAGTACACATGAATGATAATCTATGACTTCTTGTATAAAAGACATGAGATAATAGCACTGGGCAGGGTCTTTCAGCATACCTGATTCATGGGTCAGGTAGATAACTACTTTTGGAACACCACCACAGCAAGTTATACCCTACTTTTTTGAGTAACAATATGGCTTCAGGAAAGTAAGGAGCAAAACAATCCCCCCCACTATGCTGAGAAAATGAATCCAAAAATGTCATGTGACATTCAAAACATGTCCTTGTCACCATCAGATAGGGTACAAAGTCACAGTGAAAACTATTGCCCATCTTTGATTTAGATGACTGGCTAAAGACACCTTGCTGTCTGAAGAAAAACATGAAATAGGTTAACTGTATTTCAACACTGCCACAGAACAGTATCTCTGCTAGAACTGAGGACAAGATAAATAATGTAGGGTATCCTATGAAAAACTAATCACTTTATCCTTCAACACCTCACCATCTTCTCTCTGGGACATCCTGTCTGAGACTTTGCTTCCCTTTGCTTAAGGAACAGATTTTTCTGTATCACTTTTTAGCACAGCACTTCTCAGGCTACTATTAGTAATTAGCTAATTAAAGTAGTTTCAATAGAGTGACAACTCATATTATTCCCACGTGCAAAAAAAATTACCAACTTTCCCCTAATATCCATTGCTCTTCTGGAAATTATAACACCATGCAGAGAGTCAGACTGCGCTAAAATCTGCCTTTACATTTCATGAGACCAACTCAAATCACTTTTGTGTGGATTTTGAAGAAGCAGGATAGAAATAATAATTATGCTTTTGAACTTTGGTATTGAGACTACTGTTGAGAAGATCATAGATAGCTAAGAAAACAATGAAATAAGTTATTGACAAATCAGTGTAGATTTTTCATTTGAGCTCAAATGAAATTATCATATTTTGGACACATTATCTGAAGATTTAGCTCTTCTGGACACATTATGTGAAAATATAACTCTGCTGGGGAGTTAATTGTTAATTAATTATTAATTTTGAAGTTATAACTGGGGATCACATTGTTGTGTTGATTTTTGTGTGGACGTATGTTGAGACAAAAGTCAATCATGCTGTGGTCACTGTTGGAAAAGGGTTCTTCAATTTGTATTCCGTAAATTGAATTCAAACTATTGCAGAAGATGAGATTGAGGCAGTTGTTAAGTCTAGTATTGTTGGTTACTAGTTGTTCCAGTCCCAAGTTTGTTACAGCATTGTAGAAGATTGCATGTATGGGTTAAGTTTTACATTTGTTAAGAGTCCAGTTAATGTGAGGTAGATTGAAGTCACCAAGAAAGATAAAAGTATGTGGGCAGGATGTTGCCCATGTTAGTCGTGAATTTAGCTTGTTTACATGTTCGATGTCATAATCGGGGGCTCTGGGACATAATAAGAATCAAAATGTGGTCTTTAAGGACAGTTCACAAACAATGGTCTCAGGAGGAGCAAGCTCTTGGGTAATTTGGATTTTTTTAGATGGAAGGACTTTTTATAGAAGATAGCAACACCATCTCCTCTACGGATTTCACGATCTGATCGGTAAACATGATAGTCTCTTTCGGTGATAATGGAGTCAGGGAAAGATGCATTGAGGCATGTTTCACAGAAAAATATGATGTCAAATTTAGCCATATTTAGTAAGAGGAAAAATTCAGATATTTTATTCGCAAGGCTTCTTGCATTGAGTAGCTTGCATTTAAGGCCAGTTGTAGTTGGAATTGAGGTAGTTAGGTAGTTAGAAATAAATGTCTGAAATGTTTTTTTATAAAAAAAAACCCATTTCCTGAGCTTCAAACTAAGGACTTGATTGAGATCTTCCCATTGGCAGGGGAAAAGTGCCAGTTGAACTCTTTCATAAGACCTTACTGGCAGAAATCATACACTTTCCCTGCCAAGTCTTACAAACAGATGTAACACTAACTCGTCTCTTATCTAGCCAAGGTTGAATCTTTCATAAGTCATGTGTCCTTACTGTCCTGTATGACAATAAGCCGTTGATATGTGCTTGCCCTATTTTCCTCTCCATTCTTAAAAATTATATACCCTGCAGAACCCATGTTTTGCTATTGTCTCAAAAACATTGCCAAAGCAGTTTGGCAGTTATTTAAGACCAAAAACTGATGATTCTGGAATATTTCTGTTATTCTCTGAGCAAAACTGGGTCGTGCTTTCTTTTATTCTTACAGAGATCATTCTTACAGAGATTTAGCTGATGTGCTAAATGGGTTATTATGTTGTTACTGGTTAATGTCCCACTCTATAATTAGATAATGGCATATTAGTTTAGTATTGAATCAGAACACTGTACAGAAAAGGGAGGCACAAAGCTAAAATCTAACCTGATTCAACACTTAATTGCTTTTTTCTCACCTGAATGATTTAGTTGAAATATTACAGAAACAAAATTAATTCAGTCAGAGTTAAATTCAACCCAAGAATATAGGAGATTATATACACACAAGCACATGAAGACTAAAATGATAAGTAACTCTAATTAGCTGCACATTCATCTGAATGAATCTTTGTTCTGAGTAGCATGTATATAGAATTGAACTATCATAAACAATATCCTAGCCAGCCTTAGTATTGCAAAACATCTTATCATTCCTATTTTTTGCAGTGCTGTAGGGGAGTTGGGGCTTAAGTATGACATAGTTTCAGATAACGTGGTTAATTTTTCGATTCTGCTCATTGCTAGACAAGTAAATCCCAGCTCTACTCCCAAAAGGATTCCTAGCCCTTTGAACTTAGAAATGTAATGTCTTTGTCAAAATATTGATGGTCACATGACGGCTAACCAAATCTTTCTGTATTTTCTGATCTAAGCAGAAAGCAAGTACAAATTGCAAATGGCAATTAAGAATAGGAATGAAGGAAATAGATTGACAGAAAGGGACAAATTGGTAAAAAGAGAAAAAAAAACAGTTAAAATGCAGTTTGGAGATCCCCAGGTTTTTCATATCTATAGGCTCTGCTGCATAAAAAAAAATATGTTAGAATAATTTAACGGGTCTTCCCAAGCATGCCATCAATGTCAGTCATCACCCTCCAGACATGTACCAAATTTCTCTAATTTTTCCTCAAAACATACTACATCATGACTTTTACACAAGGATTTGGACTGGCAAACATTACCTTATCCCCAAGCATACTGCATTTCCTATAAGCATATCTAGCTTTCACCATGACAACCATAGATGTGGTCTTAAGGACTGCCTGTCCATTATGACTTTGTAAGGACATCACAAGAAAGGCAGTGACATCAAAGCAGCTACACCACAGGAAAAAGTGCCAGTTCTAACTTTGGAGCCTGTGGGGGAAAATAGAAACTTTCCAAAGTATGTCATTAGGTCTTTGCCACTTATAGAGATCCTGAAACATTTCTGATGAGCCAAAATTTGCTCTTGTCAATGGATTAATGACAGGACAAGATTTTTCGCACTTGAGCAGTGTTAATAGAGAGTTAAAATTAAGATTAGTTCTTGAGTGCAAAGGTGTCAGGAGTCAGAGTGAAAAGTCTGGTGTGCCATTGATGATAATTTCCTGCTTGTCTTTTCAAATGCTAAAGGGAAAGTTTTTTATGTTGCTCAGAATATATGCTACCTATCACAGATCTAGGTCACTACTGTACTGAAGTTTTGGGCTACTGAAAGGTTCCTTTATCTTTGCATTCTGTTCTCTGTTGTTTCTGCATAGCCCTAACCAAGAAAAAGATTGCTTTGAAAGTTAAGGATTAATGATTAGTTTTGGTAGAAATAAGCATCTTGCTCCAATAAACACAGTCCAGCAAGAAAAGTAGCAATACCATACAAGGTTTGCTAAATACTGCCATATTGGGAAGAAGTGCTTCCAAATATTTTGAAATATGACAAAAGAATCTTGGTTTGAGGCTGATTAGCATAAACCTGAATGCAGCACCCATTGAGAAGCTTATTTGCCTTTCTTTTGGATATCTTCAGATACCTATACCAAGCTTTTATGGTTAAATATATTTTATGTTAAGATTTCTAAAATCTCAGCTGGACTGCACAGTTCCTCTGTATACCATGAGGCACAGAGAGTTCTATGGGTGAGGAGAGGTCGCAAGGATGCAATCCTATCCAGAGCCTCAGTCATCTTCCTATTCCAAACGGTGACTAAAAGCTCAGCTGGACTGCACAATAGATCTGCATTTAAAACCCCCAGCTTCCTCTGGAATCCATCCGGGTCCATTAGTCAATGGGGCGGACCAATCTAATAGGTCCTGCCTCCCTGTCCGGGGGGGGGGTATATAGCTTTTGAGAAACTCATTGTCACCAGGCTATGATCTGACCATGACAAGGGGACCAAGGACAGGTCCACCAATTCCAGGTCACATAGGCACTGCTCTGACAAGAACACAAATCGGGTGTGTGACCACTATTATTAGTCGGGATCTGGATGACCTGGGGCAGGCCCATGGAAATCATGGTTTCCATGAAATCTCAGGCTACGTCCTCCCCCGCCCTCAGGGAAGGCAGGTTGAAATCCTCCAGAACTATAAGCTTGGGAAATTCCACTGCTAGCTCTGCGGTGAGGTCCAGCAGCCCAGATAGGGAAGCTGCCATGCACCAGGGAGGCTGGTACAGCAGCAGCAATCTCACCTGATCCCTTGAACCCAACCTAAGAAAAAGGATCTCACAGCCGGGCACTTGTGGAGCAGTACCTCTAGAGGCTACAAGATATTTTCTGATAACAACAGCCAAACCTCCTCCCTAGCCCTGATGTCTAGACTGGTGCCATGCTCGATAACCCACTGGGCACATTTCTACAAGGAGAATACCTCCTTCTGTGTTTAGCCAGGTCTTGGTTATATAAGCCTTGAAGCTTTCTTTGAGAAAGTTGCCTTCTATTCAAAATTGTGATAAACAATTTTGTGTCAGTTCTGTCCTGCCCCCAATCTTTTCTCTGACTCCTAAGTCCCATCTGATCAGCTGGGTTTTCTTTTGTTGCCCTGCACAGGAGAACGGAGCTGGAAAGCAGGTTAGTGGGGTGGGGAGGGAATAGGGATTTTGCAGTATCCTT
>BHFT01076527.1:0-35897 GCA_004320025.1 Laticauda laticaudata | reverse complement strand
AGAGAACATTAGACAATGGAATATTTTTAACCAAATTAATTGGGATTCTTTTAATGTTTTGAGATGTTAATAAAGGATTAAAAGGTAGATATATTATTAGTAGCGTCCCTGTTACTAGATATTCGTTGTTGTTGATATATACACATACATACACTACATACATACATACATACATAATATCACACACATACATATTCTTTAACAATACTTTAAATGAAATGAAATTTTGTATTTTCTTTTGTTTTTTAATTGACTCTTTATGAGCTTGGTATCCTCATTACAATTTTAGGCAGAGGTGGAAATCATGCAGTCTAAGAAGAATTCCTTTTGTGGCTCCTAGATCCCTTTCCTTTCGTAGGCAGAACAGGAAAAATACACTGCTCAAAAAATAAAGGGAACACTTAAACAACAAAAAAAAACAAAAAAAAAAAAAAAAACTCAAGCGTGGAACCTCCAAGTCAATCACACTTTCTGTGAATCAACTGTCCACTTAGGTAAGCAACACTGATGACAATCAATTCATCATGCTGTTTGTTGTGCAAATGGATAAGACATATCAGGTGGAAAGCATAGCAGGTAGCAAGAACACCGTCCCCAATAAAGGAGTGGTTTTCTGCAGGTGGTGACCACAAGACCATCTTCTCAGTTCCTAGGCTTTCTGGCTTGATGGTTTGGTCACTCAATCTTTGAATGCTGGCGGTGCTTTTCACTCTGGTGGTAGACGCATGAGATTCGGGAGTCTACGAACCAACAAAGTGGCTCAAGTAACGTGCAGCTCACCAGGATGACACATCAATGCAATGGCTGTGGCAGAATGTTTGCTGTGTCCCTTCAGCGGTAGTGTTTCAGAGCATGGAAGGCGCTACCAAAGGAGACAGGCCAGTAAATCAGGAGAACATGGAGGAGGGTTGGGAGGGCAACAACCCAAGGCATCAGGACCGCTATCTCAACCTCTTGTGCAAGGAGGAAACAGGAGGAGCACTGTATGTGCTGCCTCCAGTCAGAAACGACTCATGAGGGTGGTGATGAAGGGCCCGACGTCCACGGGTGGGGGTTTGTGCTGACGAGATGCCGAACACTGCGTGCAGGACGTATCTGCGAGACCTAGAGAACACCAAAGATGGCAATTCCGCCATATACTGACACCACCACAACTCCCTTACTGTGTTTTCGTTGCCAGATGAAAGCAGGTTCACATGAAGCAACATGTGACAGACGTGAAGGGTTCTTGGAGACTGCCAGTGGAAGAACGTTCTGCTGCCGCAACATCCCTCCAGGATGACTGGTTTGGCAGTGGGTCAGTCCCATGGTGTACGGGTTGGCATTTCTTAGGGAGTCACGCACAGGCCCTCTAATGTGCTTGCCAGGGTAGCCTGATGCCATTAGTTACCGAGATGAAGATCCTCAGACCCTTTGTGAGACCATAAGCTAGTGCGGTTGTCCTGGGTTCACTCCTCAATAGGAAGACAATGCTAGATCCTCATGTGGCTGGAGTGTGTCAAGAGTTTCCCCTGCAAGACGAAGGCATTGGATGCCTATGGCAACTGGCCCGCCCATATCCAAGACCTGGACTCCAATTGTGCACATCTGGGACATGATGTCTGCTCCATCCCACCAAGGCCAGGTTGCACCATAGACTGTCCAGGAGTTGGGGGATTGCTTTAGTCCCAGGTGTGGGAGAAAGAATCCATCAGGAACCATCCAGCCAACCTCATGCAGGAGCATGCCTCCAGGACGTTGTGGGCGGTCATACAAAGGTCACGTGGAGGCCAACACACTACTGAGTGCCTCATTTTGACTTGTTTTAAGGACATTTACATCAAGTTGGATCAGTTCCTTGTTAAGGCCTGGGTCCCCAACCAGGGGTTTAAGGAGCGACAAGCTAAACAGAATGTGCAGGCGTTAGTCAGATAGGGCAGCACGATAAAATGAGTGGAAGCTAAGCTTGTAATGTTTATTAACATACACGTAAAAAATAAACAGATACGCGTGTGGTTATCAAAAATTATAGTTTATTCCATTATTTAGCAATAGTCAAAATAACAGTCCACATATCATGTATCATTTTAGTTCAGTCATTCAGCGGATATTTCAGGATTAGCAAAAGTCATGTAGAATATTTCCGATGTCAGTTCACTTAACAAATCAGTCCCTTTGCTTTCTTACTCGCACGTTCGGAGCAATGCAGTCCTTCCAAGCGTAATGCAGGGATCATCACAAGCAGAGAGAGAGCACGCGCAGTCTTGCTTCTTTTAAGGTGCTTTCAAAACCACTCCCTTATAAATTACATATCTCCACAGTTTAAAGTTGCAGACACTTATAACATACAGGACCATGATTACTTATTTATTATTTTACCTAAACCAGTTAGGGTAAACCAATGTTATCGACCTAAACAAGTCTTCAGTGTTTTTTTTTTCCAATTATAAATTTTGAGTGGTAACTCCAAATCCAGACCTCCAATGGGGCTGCTAAGTTGATTTCCACTGATAATTTTTGTGTGATTTTGTTGTCAGGCACTTCAACTATGTAATGAACAAAGTATTTAATACATAAGAATATTTCATTCATTCAGATCTAGGATGTCTTATTTTTGTGTTCCCTTTATTTTTTTGAGCAGTGTAGTTTGCTGACCTCTTCCTCAAAAGACTTTGGTCCTATTCATTTTTGAAGTGTACTTTCAACATGAAATGCAAACCTTATTTGACCCTCAAACTGACAGAACTTTTAATTATTTAAGAAGTAAATGATTACTTGCTAAATGAGCTTTAGAATGGACAAAACCTAAATATTATTTGCCTTATTGACAAACCAAAGCTTGCACCATAAATTGATTCCATTCTTAGAAGACATGGAAAAAGAGCTCACCTCAATGGCTTTTGTGTAGACCATGGTCTGTCTGTGAGACTTATTAATCGTGATCACACATCTTCCTAGATGTACATATATTTTAGCATTATGGATTTTGTTCTATCTGTCCCAATGAGAATGTTGTTCTATATTTTTCTAACATGTTTAGTATCATAAAATTGTAAGTTTTAAATAAATGTTGAAAATGCATGTGTTATCTCAGGTTTATGTTACATTCTAATTTTTCTAATAAACTGGATCAGAATAGGACAATCATCCCTAATGCATGTAACCAGAGAATTTCTTGTTAAAAATTTAACAGCATTTAAAATATATATATATATATATATTGCAGCTCTTAATCATAGAGGTCAGCAGCTTCCTTTTTGGGTGTCTGATTTCTTTTGGGTCAGGCATTTCCAAATGACCTACTTTGGTAAGAAAGGTGACAGCCAACTCATGGCCTAATTGATTTAGGAACATTGCCCAGGGAGACAGTCCAATTAAGTTTACAAGCTGGCAATTAGCAGAAAGGCCTCTAAATCCCTGCACTGAGAGCATGTTTCTCTCAGTTAAGAACATAAATGTGCTAGAGATAGGAAAAGTAAAGCTGTGCTATTTAGAAAATTGTTGTGAGAAGAGCCACACGGGAAAACTAAGAAAAGCAAGGTAGGTATAGTCTGATTGCCTTCTAGTAGACAGGTAACCAAAAAAATGGAGCAGCATTTAAAAATACGCAACAGTTGGGAATACATCAGCAAACTGTTTTAATTAGCTTTCTAAATAAACATTTATGGCTGTTAAAATACTAGACAAGGTAGAATAATTTATCCAGGGGTGGGATTCAACCGGTGTTTGGTGATTACACCTGATGAGCGCTCTGCTTGCGTGTAAAAACACATCAGCTGTGCTGCCCAGACAGCTGAAAAATGCTGCATGAAGGTGCGCAGCATGTGAAATCCTCTTTTTTCCTGCTTTTTCAACCTCAGCTGTGCAGTGCAAAGCAGCTGAGGTTGAAAAAGCAGGAAATAAAGGACAGGTAAGAGCCCAGGTGGGTGGGTGGGCCAAACAGCAGCAGACACAGNTTGGTACAATTATATTTATGAACCAAATTGTTGGGATATAGGATTAGAGCGGCTTGTGGAGTAGTTTCTACCTACCTGCCTACCTACATATCTGATCAAATCTGCAACCACGTTTACTTGAAAATTATTCTTTAGCTGCCATATTAATGCTGCTGGATAAAACCCAGAGGCCTGTGATCATCAGTGGAATAATTAAGAGAAAGATGTTTATCTCTCCATCTCCCAAATTCAACTTAGGAGAATTGCCCATTCTGCTGTAGCAAGGGGCAAGATAAGAAAGGCCTTCTGCATAAATCAAAATTTTTTGCACAACCATAGATTTCATCTATATTATTTGCTAATTATTTTTATTGGCCGAGACAGATGACTCACATAAAATACAAATATTTTAATGATGTATCTCTCTTCAGATTTCTTCCAGTCAACAGATTTCAACAGATTCAGTCAACCATTCAGTCCAATCATAAATAATGTAATGTAATCTTGGATCTTTTTCTTCCGGTTCTTTTACTTTTCTTGCTTTTTGTTGAAAATATAATCTTTTTAAAAAGGAGAAATTTTATATCTACTGATGAAACATAAAAATTGCATTTGCCATTAACTACCAAATAAACTTACCAGTTTTGAAATGAAGCGCTCCAACAGGTCCTCTGTCAAATCTAAATAACAGAAGATCATGTATATCCAAAACATTTATGTCCTGAGAAGAATCTTGTGGGGTAGCCCATTGAATTTGAATTAGACTGCTGGATATCTGAAATTTTTCACTGAATTGTAGAGTCGATTTTGGTGAAAAGTCTTCAGCTAAAAACTGCATTTTAATTGGAGACAGTGCCATGTCAAATAACTGTAGTTCTCCTTGAGAACTGCCAGTAAGAATTATGGCAGCACTAGGGTGGCAACACATTAAGGCAGGTAGCAGCTTTGCTTCTGTTGCCAGAGTTACTTGACGGTAGGCTTCATATAGAACTATTGAAGAATCTTCACAACCCAGAACTAGTTTGTCTTCTGTAATATTCCTGCAACAGCTGATGGCCTTGGATGTTAATGGTATTTTGGTGATTGCCACACAATGAATTTTATTCCTAACATATTCATAAAGGCAGCTGTCAACTGTGGGCTTTTGGTCTGCACTCGCAGATTGTTCTACAGTATGAATCTGATGTGGATTGCACATACTAAATCGGACATCAAGTGGATCCCCATCTGTATGAACAGAACCCAGAATCTGAAAAACAACCCATATGTAGAATTGCAGTGAGTTGAAATAGCATATACTTACAAGTAATATAAATAAAAATGCTACAATTCATAACCAAGATAACAATTTGACAGAAATGGATTTCATTGTATCTTAAGGTAAAGGTTCCCCCTGCACATGCATGCTAGTTGTTTCCAGCTCTAGGGGCAATACTCATCTCCTTTTCTAAGCCGAAAAGCCAACGCTGTCTGAAGACATCTCTGTGGTCATGTGGCCAGCATGACTAAATGCCAAGGGTGCACGGAATGCTGTTACCTTTCTACCAAAGTGGTCCCTATTTTTCTACTTATATTTTTTACATGCTTTTGAACTGCTAGGTTGGCAGAAGCTGGGACAGGTAATGGGAGCTCACTTTGTTACATGGCGCTAGGGATTCCAACTGTTAAACTGCCGACCTTCTGATCAACAAGCTCAGCGTCTTAGCCACTGAGGCACCACATCCCTTCCTTGGTTTGTTAGTAAGACCATTGTACCTTACTATCTGTATATTTAATTATATTGTTTCTATTTTATAAAGTTCCAATACAAGTAGGAGTACTCCAGGGAACATTTATTAGTCCCTTCTCAGCTATATTAAACAGATTAAACTATGCTGATGCAATGTATTTCATAACTTTCTCTTTAGGTTCAGCAAATTTAAACATAGAAACAAAACAATATTAGAACAGTAAATCATAAAAATATTTATGCTAATAAATAAGAGTTGAAAATGTGAATATTCTAAAACTCATCAAAAACCAAATAATATTTTTAACTGGCACTTAATATTTAAAAGACCAGAATCTGAAGGAACCATTTTTAACTGTTACCCACCTCATCTAAATGGAGATATCCAAAAAAGAAACTAAGAAAATTAAATCACTCTATCCATGTAAAAGTAGGTGCTTCTCTAAATAACTAAATAAATTATCTCAGGTAAAGTATCAGATCAACATGAGGTACTGAATCTTTCATGTATTATTTCACAGGAAGAGTTGAGAAGCTTCATGAGATTCCAATTCCATTTGACTCTTCTTTTCTCTGAATTGAAATTCAGTTTCTACTGAATCTAAAAAGCTCTGCTAACTATCCCTTCAATTTTTCTTTCTGTATAGCTATCAAGGGATGAACATTTGTTTTCTGTAACCCACCTCTAAAATCCTTCAATCAAATGATCCTCAATAAGTTTCAATAAGATCCCAATAAGTTTCCTCAAATACATTGAAAAAAATTAGTAGGAATTACATCTTAACAAAGACATAATTCCAAATAACTCTAGGGAAGTTTCAATATCTGCCACATTTGGACTGAAGTATTTTGATGTAGCACTAATTTAAACTGGTCATTTTGAGAACTTTCCCCATATTAGATCTTCCTTCCCTTTTCATTGCATCATTTAGGCTGGAAACCCAGAGCAGGGATTTACTTGTTTGCAACAAAATTACTCCAGAGCCTTTTTAGTTAAATGGGTAAAACAATATCCAATTTAGAGATTTAGAGGATTACCTCTAAGTTGCCATGTTCATATTTCAAGAGTAGCAAGTTGGCTCTCTCTCTTTTGCTAGCCACTGGGGACCAAGGCCAAAGTTCATCCTTTGCAGCAGACCACCAGCAAATAACCATATTCTGTACATTATTTATTGTCAAATGACGCTTCATCCTTCTGCTTCCTAGTCCTGGTATATCAATGTAAGATACCTGAGTAAGAAAAAATTACCAAGCAAATACAGTACATGGGATTTGTTTTATGTACCAGAATAAATATATAAAACCCAAATATTATGCCTAAACATTATTTCATACTTCAAGTCCACTGATAGCACTGCTTTCAGCATGTCCTATAAGTTATCTATCACTTCTCAGTCTTAGCATTTCATTTATAGCAACAACTCAAAATATGTCAGAATTATCTAGGATTACAGCAGAATAAAGACAACTTTGGATTTATGTGCCAGTCAAATACATTTAGACAATTATTTTTTCTCCTCAGTTTCAATATATAAAACATAAACAACAGAGACTGTCTTCCAAAAAGTATTAAAAGTCTGAATATAAGTGGAAAGTATAGAACTCTTGGCTGTGTTCTGTTATGATAGTGCTATTTCTTAGATGTAAAAAAGTGGGTCTTGAGTGCTACATTTGCAGTGCTTTTCACTATATTAAGGTGTGAGAGTATTTGTATATTGTGTGGATGAGTGTATAAATATATACATACTATAGACATGTATGGTTAGGATGTTCTGAACTTTTGCATATGAATATTATCACAGCTTCATGAGGGTCCCATTGATACATGAAGAGAGTTTAAGTAAACTAATACTTACTATTAAAGATTGGTTCGTGTTCTATTTATGTGATACTGTAACCTAAATTAACCAACATATGAAGTGCCAGTGCAAAATAAACAAACAAACAAACAGTTTAGATTCAGTAACACAGGGGTGCCCAACCCCTGGTCTTCAACCCAGTATTGGCCCATGGCCCATTGAGAACCAGGCCATGCATGAGTGTACAAAGTTCAATTTGTGCAAGTGGAGGGCACACATGAAACCATGCCCTCTCATTGCTGCTCCTGCTAGTTAATAAAGCTGGAAAGACTGAGGACCACTGCAGTAACATATACACATTTACCTCCAAAAACTGCAAGCAAAAGCTTCCTTGAATTGGTTATTAGTGTTTTAATTCACTGGATGCAAAAGCTGGCCTATTCTTCTATAGCAAACTGCTTCAATTGAGTAGCATCTGAGCATAAAATAGTAGATAATTTCAGGTTCTGAACATATCTATGGAATTTAGGTCTGGATTTTGACTTGGCCATTTTCAGAAACTGAGTTTGTTCTTGAACCATTATCTTGTCGACTTGGCTTATATGTTTGGTATAGCTATCTTCCTGCAAGACTTGCTCAGGCTTAAACTCTTGCAGAATTCTTTGATGCAGAGCAGAACTCATATCTTCAGTAATGGCAACTGATCCAAATCCAACCACCATACCGAAACTATGACCCTTTGATCATACCGAAACTATGACCCTTTGACCTGCCAGTTGGCATGTGAAAGACAGTATTTGACTTCTAATAGACATACATAGCCTTAAAAAATCCAATTTGAATTCATCTGTCCTTGAAACATTCCTTTAGAACCCGGGGCTCATCCAGGTGTTTTTCATTACATTTAAAGAAAAATATTCTTGTAAGCAAAGGTTTCTACGTTGCCATTTTCCTTTGAATCCCATTTTACTCTCTCTGCTTTTCTCCTGGTAGTCAAGGGAAATGATGCCTGCTGATCCACAGATATTTTTCCGAGTTTTTTTGCGGTTTCCTCATTAGTTTTTTTAGTGGCATTGACAAGGTGGCCGCTTTTGGGAAGATTCACTATTGTTCCAAATTGTATTGTAGGATGGTATGTGATATTGATTGGTTGAGACCAGAATGTTTAAAATGAGTTTACATATTTTTCCAGATTGATAATTATCAGTTGGTTTTTTAGGCCTTCAAATATATATTTTTATGCCCCTAGAATACCATGTGGTACAAATTTCCCTGTGATTATGGTAGTCAAAGGATATGTAGAGGACAAGGCTGGCCCAAATCAATCCTTATTGTTCATTGAAATGTTTCCTAAGTCTTAGTTATTCCTTTAATTGAATTAATTATACTGTGAATGGTTTTCATGCACATTGGATGTTGAATTATTTTGTTTACAAAATAAATGAAATAAGGCCAAACTTTACTATTGTCTGTTTACTCAGGTTCTTTTTACATATCAGTAGGCTCAAATGACACTCTGATTTACACCAAGTGGAAGAGATGTACAAACTTTCAGAACATTCAAAAGTCTTCAAAATACTTTTTCATGGAGTATTTTTTGTGTGCATAACATATACATACATAAAGTCATACAAAATTGTAACATCTCTTTAAAGTGCAAGAAAGCCTGTTACATTTTAATAGCCAAGAGATGTTAGATGTTTGTATGAAGGTATACATATAAGGTACATGCATTATAATTTATACTGGGAGAATGAAAGAATGCTACTGGATGAGATGATGCAAATTTCCCTCTCCTTAAAAAAAAAAAAATCATGAATTGGAGGAATTAAATCATGTGCAAATTTATTAATTTATTATTTTATTTGATTTATCAATTGCTTACAAGATAATAGGTATAAGTATAAACATGAGTAAGAATACAGGAAATAGATACAAATAAAATTGGGGACAATAGAACAGGACGTAGGCACGATTGTGCACTTATGCACGCCCCCTTACAGACCTCTTAGGAATGGGGTAAGGTCAATAGTGGATAGTTTGAGGTTAAAGGAGTGGGAGTTAGAGGATGTAACAATAGAGTCAGTAGTGCATTCCAGGCACTGAGCACTCTGTTGCTGAAGTCGTACTTTCTGCAATCAAGTTTGGGAGCGGGTAACATTGAGTTTGTATCTGTTGTGTGCTCTTGTATTGAGGTTTGAAGCTGAAGTAGTCACTGACTGGTTAGGACATTGTAGCAGATAATTGTATGCTATGCTTAAGTCCAAAACGTAGGTGGCATAGTTCAAGGTTGTCCAAGCCCAAAATCTCAAGCCTGGTGATATAGGGTATTCTGTTGCGAGCAGAGGAATGTAGTACTCTTCCCGCTGAAATACTTCTGGATATACAATATATCTGTCTGATGTACAGTGCAGATTGCAGATTAATGAGTTGTATTCGAGCATTGGTCTAGCAAAAGTTTTGTATGCTCTAGGTTCACAATTCAATATTTCCGGAGAAGCTGACTTCCGGTTTGAGTTTTTTCGGCGACAGACCGAAACCTCGTCTCTCCAAGGCTTCGATCCGTGCTCGCTGCTGGAGCGCCCCGAGCCGACTGGTTTTCAGGGCTAAGCCATCCCGTAAGGTGGTTGAGGAAGGGGGAGACTGCCTGCAGGGTTGAGGAGAGCCACATCTCCTCCTCCCCAGCTGGCCATTACTCCCTTTTCCGAAGAGCGCGTTGTAGCGGTTGATCAGAAATGGCCACGACAAAGAAGAACTCAACCGGAAAACAATGTGCAGAGGAGGAAGATAAGATAAAATTTTTGGTTGACCGGGTCAAAAGCAACAAATAAGGTACCCTGAAATTGAAACTATTAAAAAAACTATAACATTGTTCCCTAAGAAGATTTTTAAGCTTTGAAGGAGAGCAGAAAAAGGAAAAGATTTGGGTTTTTTTCCCCCTTTTCCTAATACTGACAGCTAAGAGACTTAAGCAAGAAATTGGAAAAAAATCCGCTTTCACATTAATAGGCATTTAATGCTGAAAATAAAAAGTCAAAGAGATAATAAAGATTTCTGGATAATCAAAAGCTTTTGAAAACAGGAGAGAAAAAGAATAAAAGGGCCAGATCTGGAAGGGAGGAGACTGCCTGGAATTAAAAAAGAACTTACAGCAAAATCTCAACAAGACTTCCAAAAGATAAATTTTAACTGAAACATCGCAAAAACCCCAGGAAGAGAAAGTGGAAAAAGAAATAAAAAGGAAATAACTTGGCACTATTTGGGTTACTTGACGATTTCTGGATTTTTTGGTTATTATATTTGAATGACTAAAATCAATTGGGTGGTTGTTTAAAAACTGTTTAAAATGGCTCCACTTTTAGAAGAACTGAAAATGGAACTTTAAAAGTACAAAGAAGATGCACAAGAAGGAGAGGTTCTTTTGGCTTTGTATTTCAGTTTTTAGAAATGGAGATTTGGAACAATGAGAAGCAACAAGAAAATGCCTGCAGAAACAAGATTGCGACAAAGAAGAAGCCATCTTTAATGAACAAGTAATCTTAGGTGGGGGGAAGGAAAGGAGGAAAAGAGAATGGAAATTTAAGATTGGGAAAAACAACCCCCCCCCCAAAATAGAGTGAAAAATAAGTATAAAATCAGAAAGCGGACAGAAGAGGGAAATGCAGAGAGGAGAATTAGAAGTAGAGAGACAAGGGGGTAAAAAGGGGAGGGAGATGAGAGGAAGAAAAGAAAGGAAAAGAAGTTATAAAGGATAGAAACAAAATATAGAGAAACAGGTCCTATTTAGAGATAATGGGTGAAAATCTAATGGAAAAAGGGATTCTGCAAAGGTATATAAGATAGTATTGTTATATTAGAAATAGAAATAATTTTAGAAAATATGAAACAATGTATTGATTAAAATGTTTGATAAAATAGTTATCATAATACAGTGGAATGCTTGTCAATAAATAAATGTAACAAAATGAATATTTAATGATTTATAAAACATATGTGAAGAGAAATAAGGGAAAAATTATTTATGGAGATTATACGTGTTCTTTAAGGAAGTATATTTAATTGAAAAGAAATGTTAAATTTTAATGATATTAAATGATATTTAATATCATATTTAATGATATTAAAATAATATTATTTTAAAGATGTTAAGATTTAATGATTAATGATAGAACTGGAATTGGAATGGAATGAGGGTTTATAATTACATATATTTATAAACCTTTTTTTAAAGAATATAGTATGTAATTATAAGAATATACCAAGCAGAATTCGATTGGAAGTCATGTATTATGTATTATATTGAAGATCATAACCTTAAGGTATATATTGAAGTTTAAATAAGAGTTGAAATGGTGTACTTAAAGATACAAAGGTGTCATACTCCAATTAGTAACTACAGGAGAAAATTTGTTTAATGAGAAAAGATTAATATGAAATTGAAACAGGACAGAAAAAAGTATAAATATAATGATTTGAATTGGGAATGCAACAATCAAAATAAAATTGAGAAAATTAAAAGAGGGGGAAAACTGTACAGAAAAATGTAGAATATTATAAGATATGGAATAGAAACACAAAAAAGGAGCATGAAATTGAGTATTTGTTCTGTATAAAGAAGTTCAACCCGGGACCATGCTATTTTTCAAAAAAGATGTTTTACTTGTATTTTGTATGTATGAAAACCCAAATAAAACTTTATTTAAAAAAAATAAATCCGGAGGAGCTTCGTAAGTTAGATTTACAACTCTTAAAGCTTTTTTGGCAATGCTGTTACAGTGAGCGCTGGCACTTAGGTCTTTTGATATGAGTACTCCCAAGGTCCTTGACAGAGTGAGGATTGTCACCGAGGTCATATCCACCTAGTTTGTATTTGGTGTACTGATTTTTTTAACAATGTGTAGGACAGATCATTTGTTGGTCGTGATTTGGAGTGTGCCAATTGTTTGACCATTCAGACACATAATCAAGGTCACTTTGGAAGGACAGTAGCATTGTTGGTGGTATTGATTGAATAGTTTTACATCATCTGCGAAGAGGACTCAGTTGCTTATAAGGTGATTGCAAAAGTGGGTATAAAGGGTATAGGGTATAAAGAGTGTGGGTCCTAGAATACTGCCTTGGGAGACACCACTGTTAACTGGAGCAGGGTTTGATACAGCGCTCCCTATTTTTACTATTTGTTGCCTGTTTGACAGAAATGCAGTAATCTACTTATGAAGGGATCCAGAAATTCTGTAAGAGTTTAATTTTAACAGTAATTTGTCATGTACCACTGAATCAAAGGCTTTGCAGAAGTCTATGTAAATTGCATCTGTAGTTTTATGAAAGTCTTAGGACTGGAAAGAAAGTTTACATTAAATCTTAGTTCAAAGATATCAAACTTGCGGCCCGCATGCTGGATGTGCCACTCACTGGCCACACCTATCCCCATTTTAGCAAAGGGGGAAAAAGTCATGATACATCACATGACAAAATGATGAAACGAGTTTGATATCCCTGCCTTAGTTGATAATATAATTTCCCTTTTTACAAGAAACAAAGGGCACCATATGATTTGAGGAATACTTACCATCAAAGGACTCTGGTTGACACAAGTGTTCCAATAAAACTGTGCTCCATTAAAAAAATTTTTACCCAGCTGCTGATTTTCTCCCATCAGTTCAAAATTTATTTTCTTCTTCCACTATTCTGCCCTTGCACTTTCCCCCCATGTCTTCCTGCTCATCTGTTTATTACAAACACTTCTTTGACCTCTAGGGGGTCTGATCTTTCCACAAATCCCATTATTTCTTTGCTTTTCTGAAAAGGTCCTTCCTTTCCTTGCTCTTCTACGCATATGAACCATGACTTGAATGTGAAAGCATTTTCAGAATGGGATTAGAGCAAGGCAGTAGGAGGAATGAAATCCTAATGGGGAGGGAACCAACTGCTTTTGAGTGTGCCAAGTAGTAATAACATAATGCTTTTTAGAACAAAGAAATGAAGGCTACTTCTACTGTAGATTACAAGCAGTCCTTACAAATACAATTGAGCCCAAAATTTCTGTTGTTAAGTGAGACAGTTAAATGAGTTTTGCCCCAATTTACTACCTTTCTTGCCACAGTGTTAAGTGTATCTCTGTAGTGGTTAAGTTAGTAAATGGTTGTTAAGTGAATCTGGCTTCCCCATTGACTTTGCTTGTCAGATGGTCAAAAGATGATCACATGATCCTGGGACACTGCAACCATCATGAGTCAGTTGCCAAAGATCTAAATTTTGATAATGTGACCATGGGGATCCTGTAACAGTTATAAGTATGAAAAATGGTCATAAGTTACTATTTTTCAGTGCCGTTGTAACTTCAAACAGTCACTAAACAAACTGTTTTAAGTCAAAAACTACCTGTACTTTATTTTTTTACTCATATACAGTTAAAAAAGAGATTTTTTTTTCTTTTACTTGAATAAGAAAGAGGGCTATGAGATAGAGGACAATCATTTTATAGTCTCGTCGGCGACCACAAATAACTTTTTAAATAACAAATAACATTTTAAAAATAATGCTGATCTTATTGAATCACAGAAGGCATGCAATGACATCGCTTTGTTATTTTGTATGTTTAAAAGCAAAATAGATATATTAAGCCTAGTTGAATTCCTGGGATAATCTGATTTTAATAGGGAAACATAGATAATTGCATCACTGAAAACCAATGAATTGGTTTGAATTGGTTTGCAAGCTGCTCATCCCTATAGTTGAAGGGTTGGACTACGAAAAATTCTTTAATAATGTTTCTTTTTCTATCTGCCTTTGAGAGTAACAGTGCAGAATTGAACAGTGTAATTTTAAAGATTTTTTAAAAATATACAACCTTATAAAAAAGTATGTTTGAGAACAATTATTTTTGAAAAAAGGGTTGCAGTTTTTTATTTCTCATGTCACTTGCTTTTTTTTGTTAGCACGAAAATAAAATTTATTAATAGATTACTATTTACATTGAATTAATTGAATTGAATGAGAAGAATTAGGATGCAGATAGGTGGGAATAAAGCTTCTGGTATTCTTTTCAAAGCTCCTTTAGCTGATGATGCTTTCCTCCAAACCAGAATGAAGGTGGTTAATAAAATCTCCATCACTATTAAGTTAGTGAAGAATGTTTTCAGGATATGCTGCTTTTATGAATTTGGAAGAATGGACTGAAATCACTTTAACTAAAAAATGCACACAAATTTACATGGATATATATTTTGCTTTGTTGAAATGTTTTCTAAACACTTTACTTATTGCTAATCCCACATTTCAGTTATTTTGATTGCAACGTGAGCATTTAAATATTTTTTTTTAATTGGCATCAGTGTTGTTACAAAATCTTTCATTTTTTGCACCCAAAGGTAGCATTTAATGTAAGACTAATTTTGAAACAATCTGGAGATTATTTTTTATAAATTTGACAAATACATGATAACATGTTATTTCTCTTCACTTTTATATTTCTATGTCTGTGAGAACCCGTAAAACTCCTGGTTGTAGATATGGACAGGGAAGCATACAAGTTAAGGAGGAATTTACTGCTGTGACTCCAATCAATACTAAAATGTACAGTCATGGTTGCTTGACAGCATCGACCTATGTGTAAGGATTTAAAGCTACTTATGTATTAAGTTCCACTATACTGACCAAAAGTATTGGAAAAAGGCTACTCATTTCAAATATAACACTGAACATTAAAAACTCATTTACAATCTATGAATAGGATATATATATATATATATACATTTTCCTCCAGGGTTAAGAATTCCAACTGTTCTAAGAAGGGATATATATTTTTGCCAGGTAATATGGATGAGTGACAGCATGATATATAAAGTTTATGCAGCTTTTGAGAATTTCTTAGTTCTATTCCTTCTATTCTATTCTTTTATTATTCAAACTATGTTATTCCAGAGCATGATTATTTGAAAACATGAACAGTACACCATCTGGGTGACACATGCCAAGGAAATATAGATTGTACCACATTTCTGCTTAAGGAATTAATGGAAGGTTGATAGCTGGGGGGAGTAGAAAAAAACTATCTTGCTATTGCTGGTCAGCAATAATCGAACCACTTTCTGGGGATTAAGCGCATGGCTAAGCCTACTGGACCAGACACAAGCAAAGGGCAGGGGGTCTTCTTATCAGAGAAATGCTTCTGGAGCCAGTCTCACTACATGACAGATTGCTTTCATATTCCTGTCTGCAAGGCAACAAAGGATGGCAGTAATGCGATAATGCCAGAGTGCAATGGGTGTTAAGAACCCGTTGCATTTATGTATTGTATTTAGTAAATAATCAGACTCATCCAAATTGTGATCTCACCACTCAACCAAGGCCCATTAAAAATCAAGGTTAATGCTTTAATAATCCTTTGCTGGTTTTTTTATGGCCAAAAAGAACTCCTTTCTATTTGCATGGTCATAATATTATTGACCTCTTCATCCCCTGAATACACATCAAAAGGAACTGAAATCAAAGTAATTACCACTGTTTTCTCTCAGTGAACATTAACTCTTTATCCTCTGTCGTCTGACAATTCAGCAAAGTGGTTTAAAAAGCTATGAAAAGGAAACATGCAAAACAGCAATGATTTCAGAAGATTTATCCAAAAGTTTTAATGCTTTACGATGTTGAGAGTTTAGAATAAGATATAGCAGGTTATGAAATTTTGAAAAAATAACTATAACGGCTTCACTGAACATTGATAGCATGGATGGAGTTCTCAAGCTATTAGATAGTGAAGTTTGTTACCCACTAGAACTACTTTTAACGATATATTAATTTTACATAGCTCTTCAACCATTTTATATTAATTTCAGATGGTGTTTTTTTGTTATCAACTTTCCAAAATTAGCCTTAGCCAGAAAAAAATATTTTATAACTAATAGCAACCAGGATGCTCACTCTAATACATATTATATAGCTGAGTATCGTGCGCAATTTAATTTTAGTACAATATTATTACACTGAACATACCTTCCTGCTATTTTTATAACACTACCTTGAAAGCTTTTTAATGAACATCCATTTTATTAAATTATATAAAATGTATAGGATTACAAAGCTTATCCCACTTTTTGAAACACATTTCCTTTCTTGATAATGGTACTTAATAATGCCTTTTTCTCTTAGACAAAGAATGAAAAATTCCTGCTTTTAAAGCGAATTGTATGAACAAGAATGGCTTCGATCCTACCAGTTATATGGCTGCCTCACTCTGATTTCATCCACCCATCTCACCAGTTCTAGCAGAAAGGGTAAGTTATGGGTCTGTTATCTGGGGAGCTATAATTTGGTGGGATCTAGAAGATGGGCCTTTTTTGCTGTGGCACTGGCACTGTGGAATCGTTTTCTCCTATCCGAGGTGATGGTGGCTTTATTGCTTCTACACTTAGAAGGTCACTTCAGACCTTCATAGAATGGAATAGAATAGAACAGAACAGAGTTGGAAGGGACCTTGGAGGTCTTCTAGCCCAACCCCCTGCTTAGGCAGGAAACCCTACACCACTTCAGACAAATGGTTATCCAACATATTTTTAAAAACTTCCAGTGATGAAGCATTCACAACTTCTGGAGGCCAGTTGTTCCACTGACTAATTGTTCTGACTGTCAGGAAATTTCTCCTTAGTTCTAGGTTCCTTCTCTCCTTGATTAATTTCCATCCATTGCTTCTTGTCCTGCCCTCAGGTGCTTTGGAGAATAGCTTGACTCCCTCTTCTTTGTGGCAGCCCCTGAGATATTGGTTATGCCAGCAAGCCTGGAGACCCCAGGAGATGAGTGAACAGGTAAGGTGTCTTCATTACATTATCCCTCCGCATATTAATTTTGTTTTAACTGTTTATATAATTTTTAATATTTTAATATTTGTTAATGTTAATGATTTTAGATATTTGTTTTAATTTTGTAGTACATCACCCAGTGTCACTTGTTTGTAAGATGGGCGACTATATAAATCAGATAAATAAATTAAATAAATAAGAGCAAAAGGAAAGGGAAGAAGTTTGTCATGCCAGCAATTTTGCTTCCTTCATTATGTTTGCTAGCTTTCATTATGCAGGGGTGTGGGAAAGTGAGCACTGAATAATTGGTTTATCTCAGAGGCAACCCACTGAAGAAATACAGATTGTTTCAAAGAAGCTCTATGTTAATTAATTCAGAATAACTGTAGCTATGAATTTATTCTTACAGTTATCTAGATTCTGGTTTTAGCCCAGATTAACATTAAAAATAGCTTCCTGAAATCCAAGTAGGTCTTGTTATCTTGGTTATGCCAACTATTTAGGGCTTTATAGAAAACAACATGCTCTGCCCACATGTAGTAAATTATTGATGGCTTGTTTATGAAACATTTCGTATTAAGACAAATATCAGTTCTCTCAACTTTTCACTATTTAAGTTCATAACTTTTTAAATATACAGAACTACTATCATTCTAATTTTAGAGAATTTCTTATTCTGTGTTCATGTGATTAGAATATTAGATGTTAAAATACATTCCTTTTAATATCAATAATTATGACAGGCAGGAAAATCCAGATAAAATCCAGATCTTTAGCCAATCAGAAGTATATGAGAACAAACCAAGCTACTCTTAATCCATGGTTTAGCAGGTTTAAAATGTGAAGCAACTAATAGTTGTATTCAGAATCTCAATAGAACCTATGCTCATAGGTCTGAGAATGGAGTCTTCTGGTGTAATGATAGCCTTTTACTTGAAAAGAGCTTCTGTAGATGGCAAAAATCGGAAGAAGTTTTGTACCACCTTTTCTAATTAACATATTTTATGGAAAGACATAAGCTTTCATTAGCTGTGAACACTTCATCAGATGCATGGAGATCCTTCCTCAGTTTAACCATTCCATAGTGGCTGCCATAGACTGATATGGCTCTCCTACAACGGTTTTGACAATAGATTTTGTTTACCCAAAGAAACTCAGAATACAAATACAATGAAAGAAACATATGAAAACTATGTTCAATAAAAAAATTACATGAAGCAACCAGTGGAAAAAAATAAGAGAGCCAGTTTGGTGTAGTGGTTAATGTACCAGGAGACAAAACTTTGACTCAATAACTCTCTCTCAGCCCAACTCCAGGGTTGTTGCTATGGGGAAAGTGGAGGGAGGAAGGAATATTAGGTACATTTGCTGCCTTGAGTTATTTATACAAAAAATAAAGGCAGGATAAAAATAATAAATAAATGTAAATATATATCAACCCTGTTCTAAAGTAATAAACACATAAAAAATAAACACCTAGTCAGAAATTAACCAAACCTTATTTTGAAAACGCAGCCGGATAGGCAATCTGGTCTTGAGCAATAATTACCCCATAATGCCCGGAATATTTGATATTTCGAGAGACATAAAACAAGTTTAAAACAATGTATTTTCATCAAATATATTGTTACAGATTAGATTGTTGAATCTGCAAGAGTGAGATTGAAAATCTTGTTGCCAAGCAAGGTGAGTTGAAGGATAGAGGGAAGACAAGACTTTGATTTAGCTCATGATTTATAGTTGCTGTGTATTAATTATTTTTCTTAGTATTATGTACTTTAGTGGTATAATAGTTAAAAACAATATATATAATTTATGAAAAAGCAGTAAATAATACCTGCATGCTTAAAATACTTAATTTTAAATCATTCAACATTTCAAGGGCAGTTCTGTAAGGGCTAAAGGCAGTTGCAGTAAGGGCATAAGGCAGGTCACCAACCATAGCTTTCCACCAACTCTTTTACAAATGGCAAAATAGTTCCAATCATTATATATTATAGGGATACAATATGCTCTCTTATTGGAACATGCTCTCTTATTGGAACCATTTGCTTTTCTGAAATGCTTCATGGGAGTGGACAAATCAATGCTAAATTCAGCAGTAAGGGCAAAATTAAATATATCTTCTACAAAACATCACCAAGCAATTAAAGTAATTATCATTGGCAGAAGATATTGCTTATGAACCCAAATAGATTACCCAATTGTGTTTCAAAGAGCAGACTTTTAATATGTCTCCTTGCACTCCCTGCCCATCTCACAATATGTATTCTTTATCCAATTTCCAGTCCAATCAAATCTTGGCTATTTATGCCCAAGATATCACATCCCTTAAACATGCTAAATTCTTGAAGTGGATGTCTTAACACAATCAGCCTCCCTGATAGAAAAATATTTAACTTATATATCCCAACATCTTAGAAGATCTTTCTATAGATCATGCTTTGAACAACTAGATTCCAGTATAAGATACAGGAGGTTCCATGATATCCCATTCAAATAAAGACTGTGTATATGTAGTGTTCCAGCTCTTGAAGACATATCCTCTTTGATTGTAAAATATATTTAATGGAAAGGATCCCATACTTAGATCCTCACTTAAAAACTAAAATATATTTGGACACCCAAGAGAAGTTATCTTACTTCTTGCAGGGAATGAACCTGCGTATTTAACAAGATTAGAAGTTATGTATCAAAGGTATTTTGTAAATGATAGACCATTTAGAATAGATTGGGGTTGATTGCAAAAATAGTAATTTATGTTAATGTTTTTTTCACATAGATTTGTCAGCCAGATATTCAGACTGGTTTTGATTATCCACCTATCAGGTCTTTCCCAAGGATATGGAATAGGTAGATGGTGATGTTTTATGATGTTAGATATCATCACAAAATGTAAGCTGTTCCAAATAAAGCTGTCTTTTGCAATTCAACTGATGGCAAATTTGTCAATGCCAATGGTGTTCAAGCAATGCTTCAGTTGCTTTGAGATTGCACCCATGGCATCTTTTACTATTAGAGCTACCTTTGCTTCATTTTGTCAGTATCATTCTATTTTTATTTACAGGTCTTTGTATTTTGTTCTCTTCTCTAGTTCTTTCTCTTCTATTCTGCTGTCTTTAGGTATTGCCATGTCCACTTTCCGGACTACTTTGTCTTTCTTAGTGACAATTGTTAAATCTGACATATGCCTTAAAGTCCCAGAGCACTTTACCTTTTCCATTTCCTATTACTTTCTCTATTTTATGGTCCCACCAGTTCTTTAATGTAATTTATAATGATGAGACAATTAATCAATATTTGTACCATACTAAGGGTGTTGTGCCATAATAAAGGTAGACAAAGTTGCCCTAAGAAAATTGTCTGTTATGATTATCTTCTTTTCCTAGTTTATTGTTTTAATCGTTAAAAATCGATTGGAACTGGAAATTCTGCTTTTATCCATTTTTGCAGTACATATTTAGGAATTGCAGACAAGAACAACATAAAGAACAATTTAAAATATGTCTTTCCTTTCCCGTTCCCTTTGGAATTGAAATACTGCACCAGCTCTCCTTATTTCTTACTTAATTATAACTGTTAGCTAATTCCCAGGTAACTAACTATAAGATTACCTTTTTTTTTAACTTGCATCATATGCTTGTTCTTCTGATAACATATCTTTGTACATCTTACTAAATTTTCACATGAACAGAGATGAGTATTCATTCTTCTTGTTTAGAGGAAATTTAAGATAAAAAATGTAATAAAGACATATGATAAATCTAGATCTTTCTAATGGCAATCTCACAGACTTCACTGAATCATTACAATACCTGAATGTTATTATTCATCAGGTTTGATATTGTCTAGGTTAGTTTTTGTCATTATTAAAAGTTCAGATATCTACTATAAGAGGAAATGTTTCCTTTTTTTCTATCTTAAGTCTCCTACTATTCAGATTTATTAGGTGCCTTCTTACTGTCAATTTTGTAAGCAAACAGCTCCAAGGAGAGATGCTATGTCTCTTTTTTCATTTTTGTCCTTTTTTTTGCACTTTTTCAGCTCTATATTATTTTCTTTAGTTGTATACTATACTGGATAATGTTCTTCATGATCCAGATACAATAGACCGTTTCCTTTTATATTTGAAGATAAAGTCAATAGTTTGCAAATGAATTATTTGGTGGGTGGGTGTGCTAATACTTCTTGATTACGTTAGAGTAGAATCAAGTTGATTATTTAGCTAGAGTATAGGTTGTTGAATTGATTAGGAGTTAGACTGACAAGTTGTGCTTTTTTGGCAAGGTTGAAAACAAAGAGTTTTAATCAGGATGCAAAATGTAGAATGGCAAGGTATTATAAAAAAAATCAATATGCAAGCTGATTTCTGAATAGTTTCTACCCCAACATTACTGCATAAGCATACACAATGGGCATCAGTTGGAGGGGGGAGATTCATATATATGCCTGTACATGGGAACAACTTCATGGGACTAATAATCTAGCATCACACCCATGTCATTTACATTCTCCCAGGGAGAGAGATATGGAAGGTCTAAGCCTAAATTCCTTTTCTTTTCCCCGAAGGCAAATCCTTCTTTTTTTGAAAAAGTGCATATAATTTAGTGATTTCCTTCTTGCTGTTTGTGTTTTGAGGGTTTGTTTTATTGCTGATTTAATTGGTGTTGATTGCCTTGGATAATGTTACCGTACAGGTTTGTTTTTGTTATGCACTACTTTGTTAAATAAATAAATTGTATCTAAATGTTTGAAAATTAATGTTTATATTTCAGAATACCTATCACAAAGGCTGATCACACTTACAATTTTAGTTATTTAAAAACAGTCTTAATGTGCTGCATTTATGAACTGTTTCCAATATTTTAAAGACAAAATGTATGTAAAATTATATATATGCATACATAATCATTACAATCAACAATTTAAAAAACATCATTGTACTCCTACAGTTAATGCAATCCACCATAAAACAGCAATTGTATAGAGCTAAAGCATTAATATAAATAGAAATTCTTTTTCAGTTATAAATATTAGGCTGATTAAACTATTAAAAATATTAAAATTAAACTTTAAATATTTCAATTATGGTAGTGGTTCTCATTTAATCTTTTTTCTTGAATATCCATGTTTTTTTTTCTGTTTTCTGTTCATGTAAACTATGTTTTTGGTCCAAAAGAGAGGATAATTAAACACATGCAAGATAGATTTGGAAAATAAATTACTGCGTAACTTTTTCCAAAGCTGCTTTGCAACGATGCTAAGTATATATAGAATTTGATAATGATTACCAAAAATCCAAACTTAACAAACACACAAAAGTGTATATCACCTTGAAGTAAACAACATATCAGCTCAGTTCCTTGTGAACAGTGAACTGTCTCAAATCCATGTTTTAGAGATTGGATCAATTTTGCAAACACAACTCAGTACTGAAAAGGGGCCTTCAACTGAAGCAGCCTGGAAAATATATTAGGTGTCCATTCTAGTGGAGAACATTCCCAACAAATTCTATAATATAATCTGGCAAGATATTTAGTGTAATTCACTAAAACTAGCCTGGTAGATACAAAATCTATCTAACGGAGAAATAACAAAAGTAGTAGTTAGCACAACATTTTGTCATGTTTGTTATCTAATAACATTTTGGCAGTGATAGGGGATGAAAGGCAGAATATATTCATACTTACAATGTAGTGGAGACTAGTCTTTTAGTAATTTCCATTTTTCATTTTGAAAACAAATAAAATGAAAACTTTTCTTGTTTCATTTGAAGAATTTCTTCTGTCTCATATATATTGAGAATATATATCAGGATGGAATAAGTTAATTAATTCAAAAGCCTCTGTCTCAAATCTCAATATTATAAATGTAATCCAGTTCCTTTCACTATAAACCATACTGCCAATGGCAAAGGATTTGGAAAGCTGTAGTCCAAACTACTTTAGAGAAACCCTGTTTATGTCCATCTTGTATCTTGCACTGCTTTACAAGCACAATACTACCTTCAAGACCTAGTCTGGTACTGCCAACCAAATTTGGCTTTTAATATTCTATGCAAAGCTTGTAAACATTCTATTTGCTGAATTTTGTTGCACAATATTATCATTTTTAAGCTCCTTATTGCAGGCTGATTAATGCTTCATGATTTTCTTCCTTCATCAGGATCCAGATATACAAGAGAATCTGAATACAAGAGGAGATTATTTATCACTGATACAGTGGCCTCTTTCTCATATATTAAGCACAATCCGGCCTAAGTTTGTCGACAGTTTACCTTTGGTAACCATTTCTAAAACCTTATAGTATAAAGTAGATTGAAATGTCTGCCTGCCTGCCTGCTTACCTATCTTTCTTGACAGTTATAACAGTCCATATGAAATTCAATTTAAGCATCACTGAAAAGATTTGTTTATACTTTATACTAAATCCCTATCTTTTTCTCAGCATCCACTTCTCCAATTATGATACAATTATACTTGCAAAATCATTAAAGGCTGTACCTTAAAATCGAAGTTTGAGAGCTTTTCAAGTCTTTTGTTTACATCTGGAGAATTTGCTTTTTTTGAGAGTTGAATGAAACAGAGTTTGCTTTGTTCCCAAAATGAAAAGATCATAAAAGTATCAGTAAGCACAGCTGGAAGAAAACAACAACAACATTTTAATACTTTACTATATACTATAATACTATACATTTTGATAACAAAATAAATTGCTGAAATCTCCACTGGAATATTGGAAGATAAAAATACATTTTCAGCACTATGCATGACTTCTATGATGTACTGATATAAATGTTTCTCCTACTGTATCTTTTTGAAAATGGTAAGTAAAGCCTAGGAAGCAGATGTAATAAAATTGAACAAATTATGATATATTTTAAAGATATGGGTATTTTACAATATCTCTTCTCTTGGTTCTTTTCTTTTAAAGTTCTGTCAGATAATAATCTCTTCTGCAGTGGTTGACACTGGATGAGTAAAAATATTGTTGGTATACTAGAGTGAAGCATAAATATATAAAAAAGTACCAAATGAGAGGGCAGTTATTACTGTGGCTTAACTGATTTCTTGGAGTTGTTATGCCTTTAAGAAATAGAAATGGGTGGGGTAAGTTGTTTGTTTGGTGCAAGCATTTTTTTAAAATTGTGAAATGAAAAGCATTAATGAAAATGAATGAAACCAATTAGCTCTGCAGGCACCTGAAGTTTATAAAGCTACCAATACAATGTTTTTGACTGGGGGAGGGGGCAGGGAGGGATGGTGATGACACTATAATGAGTATCAGCTACTCCTGCATTATGGCTTACAAAATTACAATAAAGACATCTGCTATAATAAAAGGGGAAAATAATTTAAAAATTACTTCAAAGATCTCATAAAATAACTCCCCAAAATAACCCCCCGAGCCCAAAATAACCCTCCCCAAACAAATTAACATTAAAAAATAAAAGCTCTGCTTTCTTCCTTTGTGTTAATCTTTTAGTAACTTTTAGCTAAATTTTCACACAATTAGCTCACGGCACTATGTTTTCTACTATATTAGGAGGAGGAATTAAAAACTAATAATAGATTCCAGATCGATTATTTTTCGGAATGCCTCAGAAGTGAAATATTTATTTAGCATATGGCATATCATATATGGATGAGCTATATAAATATTTCACCTAGATTAGTAAAACACAATAAAATATAAATGTTAAAAAGATCTATGTTCAAATACCAATTCTAAGACATCTAATCATTGAAGCACAGCATTTTAATATATCCGCTTATTATTTAAGGAAATTTATATTGCTGCGTATTCACACATGGCGACTTAAGGTGGCTTACAGAAATATAAAAACCTCATATATAAAATAATAAAATAAAAGAGAATAATAATATAATAAATAAAATAATGTAATAACCCCCGCCCAACAACAACATCACACAAGCCATTTAATGGGCTCCATCCTGCTCTGCGTTCCCCAGGTCTTCAGCACCTTCTGGAGACATTAAAAATGGCCTTAATGAGAAACTAAATGAATGATACAAGGGGAGGTGCTAGCTGAAAGACAAGTTGGCCTTAGGGCTGGGTAATCAACATTAGATCAATGCATCATTTTATATAATCTGGCAGAGAAATACTTTAACTTCCTGCAAGAAATTCTCTGCCATGTTCAGAGGTGACATTCAGCCAGTTCAGACCAATTCTACTGAACCAATAGTAATGATTCTACGCAGTTCAAAGAACCGGCAAAACATACCACCTCCTTGCCCCATCCAGCTCTGCCCTATATATTTTGCCTTTGCCACACAGCCCAGCTAATCTTCGTGCTTCACCTCTACGCCTCACCCCCTCTGCTCATGAAAGGTAAGCATGCCACCTGCTCTTTGCCAGGTCAGGAAACACACCATTCCCTTGCTCCGGCTTTGCCCTAGGCCTCTGCCTGCATGCTGCCACCACCCTCTGGCCTCAAACTACGGCCCTTGGGCTGAAGCAATTTATTTGGTGTGCAGCCTGCCATGCTGGGGGGGGGGGGGACNGGGGGGGGGGGGAACAGCGTGGACGC
This sequence comes from Laticauda laticaudata, assembly GCA_004320025.1. Classification (NCBI taxonomy): domain Eukaryota; kingdom Metazoa; phylum Chordata; class Lepidosauria; order Squamata; family Elapidae; genus Laticauda; species Laticauda laticaudata. The sequence continues at coordinate 10,107 of BHFT01076527.1, read as the reverse complement.
AGGAGGACTGAAGCAGTTTGGGAATAGACTGGACAGTTCTTCTTACCTATAAGAAGTCCCATCCGGAAAGCACTGAAGCGAAGATCTTGCACCCGCTTCTTCTGACCCTTGCCGAGCCTCGGTCGCTCGTGGAGACATTCCATGTGCTCTGGGTCAGCAGCTGCTTCTCTCTGCTGGTGCTCTTGCTGGGAGAGCATCTTGTGCAATTTAGCAGCTGTGAGCTGCCACTTTCCTCTAAGCCCCATTCTGAAAGCACTGCGGCTGAGAGAAACACCATTCAACATGGCTGCTGCTTCTCTGTGCCATAGTGCTTTCCAGATGGGACTTAAGGGAAAGTCGCAGCTCATAGCTACTAAATTGCACAAGACGTTCTCCCAGCACTGCGGAGAAAAGCAGCTGCTGTTCCAGAGAGCAGAGATGGAGGGGAGCAGGCCCTGAAAAGCTGCTCAGTCTAGCCTTGCCACTTGGCAGAAGCTGTGCACGCACGTACACTCACATTTTTACTGAGCCAGTGGTGGAATTATTTGAAACCCACCACTGGCCATGTTCATTGACCTGAAGGCAGCTTCTAACTTGGTCTCCAGAGAGAAGCTATGGCAAAAACTAGCAGCCACATCCAGAGGTTGCTGTCTACTCCAGCACATCAGGGACCCACATGGGAATATCTACATGCAAATTCAATGTGCTGCCGTAGGAGGTCTCTCTGAAGCAACCCTAACTTTAAACAGAATATTAAACAGAAACAAATATTCTAAAGGGAATCAAATAGTATCCTTATTTTCCTATTTAATTTTTACGCCAATTTCACAGTTTTGGCATTTTCTAAAAGTAAAGTTCAATCTCCTATATTAACTGATATCCATCTTTTTTTATTGATGATGATACTGTTCTTTCCTATATTCCCAGTGTGATTTTTACAGGTGCTAGCAACATATTGTCATGATGAAAAAGTTAAAAAACAAAAATAGTTTTCTTTAATAAATGGCATGCTGACCATAACCAGGAAATCATGGCACTCCAATTGAGATTTAGTTTTTTAAATACGGAATACATCATCTAATACTGTTTGAAAGCAACAAAACCTATGAAATTATATCTTGTGCTCCAAAATTTTCCAATACAATAATTAACTAGTTTTTATGTTGATAATTTTATTTCTGTAAGCGGTCAAATTGTAAGATGCTGAGCTTTCTGCTGGATGAAGCACAACTTCATACAATATGTGGAGGGATGCCAACATTTAGCATTTGTCACTACTGTAACTCCTGATTCTCAAATATCCTAATTCCTTATTTCATTTTATTATTGTATTTATTTTCCATTTAGGCTCTTTCATTGCAATTAGCTAAGTAAATCTTAGTATACTGGAAGCATTACAACGAATGTTTTTATTTCAAAGATGAAGTAGTTTTAAGAGCAATATCTTAGTCAAAGCCTCTATGGTAGTAGTTTGGAGTTTATTGTATATTGATTTTGATGTTTATCACAGTTGCCTTTATAGGTTTCTTACCGTCTTGAGGTTATTTTGAATTCTGTTTTTATATGTTATAGCTATGTTGACTTCAAGTAAAACAATAAATCTTCAGTATCATTTTTTTAGCATCATGCTATTCAAGCTGAATGTTTAGACCTCAGTAATAATTAAAATTATTCATTTAAATGCAGACCTTTGTTAATAAAAGCTGCCTAGTCTTACAATAATGTGAAGTATAGACAACTATCAGTTCAAAATATAATTTTAAAATATTATTTCTGTGAATTCTAAATTTATTATATGACCATACTTTCTCATTTTTATTTAAATTCTGAATAAAATCCCTATTGAAGTATTTTTACCTGGTTTTGTGTGCAAGTTCCAAAGTTTATTTACTCTAGTTACAACACTACCTGTTCATATCAGTTTTCTTTACATCATAAGGCAGTGGACTGCCTTTGCCTTTTCTTGGGATTCAAATTTGCAATATATTTGTATTTTCTGGTGGTCTCCCATAAAAATTGTAACTCGAACCAACTCTGCTTAAATTTGGCCAAACTGGGAAAAGTCAGCTAGATGCTGCAACTTACTGAATAAATATATTTAAATGCTTTCAAATCTGTAAAACTGAAATAATAGTTTGCTTCTTCCTGTAAGTCTATTGTTTCTTTAACTAAGGAGAATTTTCATTTTATGTAATTATGTGACCTCCCTCTCCAGCAGATTCCTTTTTTCATACAAAAAGATTGCAAATGACTTCAGGTGGAATAAAGGATATATGGTAGGACAGAAAAGATAGTCACTGAATCCTTTTATTTGCAGCCATTTGTCTATTCAAAATGCCCTCCACACCTGCATTTCTCTCACAAACAATAACATGGTGACCTTTCTTTTAACTGCCTTGGGAAAAAGATCAGTTGGGGAGGGGGAAAAACCACATTTTTAATCTTAAGCCACCTGTTATGTGATTAAAAGTCCTTAGAGCAGAGGGAGAATGCATATAGAACTACCTGCGCCATGTAGTTTTGCCTTTGATGTGATTATTGAAAATGGTGAATGGGTTTAGAAATTAGTTTGAACAGAGATTTGATATGTAAATTAACAGTGTTTGATTCTTTTTACTATTATTTTATTTATTTTGATATATATTAGCAATTAACAAAATATTGTATCATTTTCTTCTAAGGATAATAGTTTGTTTATTCAATCATTAGTGGAATTCTCATTTCTTTTAGTTTCTCCATTATCTCTGCATTGTATAATCCAAAGATATATATATATATCATATAATGTATAATGCATGGTAAAATCTAAAAAAAGCAGAAAGTGTAAATTAGGGGGAACAGTTAAAAGTAAATGATAACTGATATTTCTGTTATATAACTGTTTTTAAGACATGTTTATTCTAGAAACTTGTCTCAAATTGAGTTTATCTAAATCAACCTAGTTCAATCCCTTACCATTTATTTTCATTGAGATATAACAGTAAAATATTCATCTCAATAACCAGAGAATGCAAACTACCTTTTCCCAAGTAAAACATTTACTGAGCCATATTGGAGAGAAAGCTTGTCACTTAGAACAAATTAATCCAAGACTTCTGTAAATTTTAAGTAATCAAACTAGCATTTTAGCATATTTTCCTGTGCTTGCAATTTGAAATTCCCAAGTCCACTGGTTGTGCAAGTGTGCACTTTTCCTCATGCAACATCCAAGATTGGAATCCTCTGAAAATTGTATCTCAACAGAAAAGCTCTCTGACTTTCAGTCAAGATGGCACTGTTGTTAGACAGAGATCAACATTCTGACATCCCATGTAGTATTTATACAGTGATATCTTTTAAATTATTACTTTAATTGAAGCTGGGAGAATTAGAAACAAGTAGATTATTTTCTGTTCTAAATATCTGAGAGAACTCATTTATTGTTTTTTTGGGTAGTACCAAGTTATGTTCCACCACCATCTTTCCCTATTATGGCAATAATTCCATCAACTACCAAGAATAACAGTAAATGTTAGAAGGCATCTTGGAAGTCTTCTAATCCCACCCTCTGCACAAGCAGGAGACCCTGTACCTTTCTGGACAAATGATTATCCAATCTCTTAGTAGAAACTATAGTCATGACAACTTTTTTCTTTAAAAAGTTGTCATGACTATTATTTGAAAGCCATTAAAGCCATTAAAGATTAGGCCTGTGGAAGTTGTTTCAAGGTTATGTTTTAGAAACATCCAAAATGAAGCACCTCTTCAAACTGACTGTTTCAGAAGCTGCTTCTGGCTATCTCTACGTGTATGGGTATGCACCTCTTTGTAAAGATTTATGCAGAATTATTAGTGATACCAATGAGGCTGAATATACAATATTTAAATTAGAAGATGGTAGAAAGTTGGAACCGATTTACTGAAAAACAGAAACAAAATAATGTTTCTTAAATCTAGGTTTGGTTGACATAATTTATATTTAATTAGAATGCAAGAACAAGCAGCAAAAGGCCAACCAATTCTTTTTATGGGAATAGTAATAGTCTTTTCCAGGAGATTATCAGCTAAATATTGAAAGGGCTTCCAGCTTCACCTTTTGGAACACCTTTTTTTTCTGTTTCCCATCAGTGACAACATAACAAATATCACCCTTGAAACTGAATCTTAAAACAATAAAATTAAAACCCTACCCAATAATATCCATGTTGCTAGTCAGTAGATGAGGATCAAACCCCTGACAGAGCTTGCAGAAGTTAGTCCACATAGAAAGAATAGATTATGGACATGTATGTGCAGTTCTCAAGATTAGCTGTCAAAAATAATATATTCCAAAGGCATGATCTATGAAGAATTGCATTATATTTATTCCAGATTACATTAAAAAAGTCCAACAATGTAGACAAAAGTTCAATATGATAAAAATACAGTTCAAGAGAATAAACTTTATTATTTCATTACATTTTCAGTCATTTTTGTTTTAAAATGAGAAGATAGCTAATTTTATACTCATGAAATATATGAGTATTTTTCATATAAATATCTCCTTTAAGTTCCTTAGGTTGTTTTCAGGGAAAATCAGTACATTACCATGTTGTATTATATTGCTTACTTATGTGCATACTTCAAGGTTTTTTTCCTTTAATTTCTAGATCCTAATTAAGCACCTACATTTTTGCCTGTTTTTTTAATCTCCTCCTACTCTTTTATTTATTTCTTTTTTAATCTTCACTTTAGTTTAAGACCCATATATTTTAATAGATTAATTTGGAGAAATTGATCGTTAGATTCCAATTTGTTCCTCTAACTGTTCTACTCACACTGCAATTTATATAAGGCTGCAAGATTCTGATATTAGATTTTGAATTAATGTTCAATTAACCTTAAATCAAAACAAATAGGATCCAGCAGCTATAATTTGTTTGGACAGAAAAAATACTTTAATATGGGGGCTTGTAAATTTTCAAGCAGGTTCTAACTATATTAGCTTACTTTATTTCAACAGGTTTATATAATCTCTCAATCATATTATTATTATGGTATGCCCTATCTTGATTAAATTTATATCGTATCAGAAATGCCATTTAATCTGACTTTAGAACTTTTTCCTTGTAGGCGTAAGATTTTTCTATAAGTAGTTATTATTTTTATGTCAATGCTGATCATAATTTCTAATCTCATTTCATTAATAATATGTACGCTTGATAGACTGTCTGGTTATTCCCCAAATCAAAAGAAATCAGAGTTGATCCTTCTGGGTGATAAAACATATAGGGATTAATGTTTTAGGTTAATTCATTTATTGTGGTATAAAGATTCTTTGAAACTGCAAATATCTCTCCTATACTAAGACAAATGAAAGAAAATGTAAAAAAAAGTACAAAATTATATGGTATTGGCTAGAAAAATAGAATCAAGATGAATATAAACTCCAAGACTAAATTCAAGATGAGATGAATTACCTGACCTAGTGAAATACTGATAAATATTGAAATCTATTGTACTTATAAAAATATTGTGTTGAATTTTTTTTACCATGAAAATATTATATTATAGAATAAAATCAACTAAAAATGAGCAGATGAATCCTTTTTTCACAGTATGATGGACCTTTCATAATATCTTAGTTTCGACCAACTAGTTTTGATCATTTCCCTGTGAATTGTTGCAAATACATATATTCTAGAACATGCTATTTATTTAGTATTGATGTCATTGTTTCTTGTTGGAATTGAAAAAATTAGAAGCTTTGGAGAAATCAGTTAAAGCTCTTTTAAGAAATTAAAGGAAGTTGATAAAGGTGATACAAGTAACTTATTTAGTCTTCGGAATTCTGTCCTTAAGTATCCTGACCTGATACAACAGTGGAAGTTTGCTTTAAATATAAAAGTCACTGTTAAACATCTTCATCTGTTTTTTTTTTAAATCACATTTTGTGAGTCATATTGTCAACAGATCACAAATGGAAAAGAGCCATTGCTCTTTACTAGAAAAGTTGCTGTAGACTTTAATTCAATCTATAATATTTATTTAATACATGTTGTATAATATGGCTGAATATTCTCTGTGTCCAAGCCTACTAAAATATAATGCACTCATATAGGACAAGTTACTTATGCTAAAACTTTAATGCTTTGGGGGGAAATCACATGCTGACCTGAGGGTTTTTTTTTTAATGAATACAACAGCTGATAAAAAATGTTTTTTTTCCTAAAGTGGTTTTGTCCTGAGGGTAGTAGCTGTAAAATTTCATGCAATTACTTCCAATGTTTGCAAGTCCCCAGTGGTAATAATTGGTCTACCTGTTGACATACTATTTCTCCTCTTCCGCTTTAAATGTAGGCAGCTGAATTGCATGCACATAGGTATAATTACCATCACTGATAGTGTTCGAGATGAACTTTCCCATCAGGGTTCTGTCAATCACCACTAGTTCCAGCTGTGGTCCAGAAAGGTTTAGAGACACCAGTATACCTGAAGAAAAGAGAAGCTGAATACAAAGAGACAGGAAAAAATAATAGTTGTAACTTATTAACACAAATTGTTAAGTTTCACATTTAATTTAAAATTTAAAGGTCATATAATTCAACCACTGAAATGTGTCAAATGAAGTAAGAGATTATTAATAATCAAAGAAAAGCAAAAGCAAAGGAATTATGATATAAACGTGTGAAAATGCTACTGAAGTACTTCTCTTAATTTGCATACACTATAATTAATAGAAGTATGCCATTTAAGTTTGAAATCTTTCTCTAGGTAGCTGCCTAGTGAAAACACAATTGAGTCATAAAAAGGCACCGCAGACTCAAGCCAGTATGACCAAACTATTTAATAATCTGTATCTATGTGTTCCAAATGAAAAGTAGTGATGCCAAGAAGAAAAAATAGCGCCAGGTAAAAAATATGTATGTTTAAAAACTTCAAATAAGTTTGACATGAAAATGAACACTGAACAATTGTTCCAAAGTACAATTTGTACAAATGCATATGTAGTTCTTGTCTAACAACACTAAATGGGACAGGAAACTGTCATTTAGTGATGTAGTAAAAGAATGCAAAATAGGACTGCACAATAAGCAATGGCAGTTCCGGCAAACCCAGTTGCCATCATTAATCAAGGACTGGGTGAATTGTTAAGCAAAGACCTTATACAACTGTGACTTTTGTCTTCCTGCCAGCTTCTCCGTTTACTTTGGTTGCCAGCAGCAGGGAAATTTGCAAATTGACTGTGGGGCACTGCACAGACCATAAGTGCAAAGTTCAGTCATAACAACCATTCAGGGATGTTGTAAATTTGAATGGTTACTGAACAAGTGGTTATTAAACAAGAATGACCTGAACTTACTTCTTATACAGTTCATCGAATGCATCTATCTATCTATCTATCTATCTATCTATCTATCTATCTATCTATCTATCTATCTATCTATCTATCTATCTCTGTCAGAATTTTCAGAATGCTTCAAAGTATGCTTCAGAGCCAATTTTATGTAGTGATTAAAATGCTGGCCTAGAAATCAGGAGTTCTAGTCCTGCCTTAAGCATAAAAGTCAAGTTGGGTAATTATGGGCCAATCACTTCCTCTTAGCCCATCTCCCAGGGTTGTTTGTGGAGGGAAATTTTATAATATATTTATATGCTGTCCATCTCCCTGACAGGGCAACCCTGCTGTAGACAGCTTGGTAAACATAAAAAGACAAATAGAAAAGCAATTAAAATTTTAATACTATACAAAAACCAAACCAAGGAGATTGACAGAGGAAAAGTATTATGTATGTTTATTGCCTTGAATTACTTATAAATAATAAAGGTGGGATAAAAATCTTACAAATAAATAAAATTTATAACTACCATTTCAGATTGTTTTTAAAGTGTGCACTTCTGTAGATTTGTTTTTGTACTATAACTCCTAAGCAGTGTTGAAAGGACTATAAATTTACCCCAGAGTACTGACCTGTCTAAGCATGCTTAACAAATAAAGGATTTAAAATTAATCATACTTTGTTGAATAGTTTACAGAAAAAATAAAACTTAATTTAAATAAACCTTTCTCAGATTTGGGTAAAGGGAGATTCCTATAAGCATAGAATCAAATAGAATTTTTTTACGTACATTATATCATACGATGGCTTAATTATGATCATTATCAACTGTTAAGATGTATATAATACAGGGATGAGTAAATTGCACTCCCTCTCATGGAACTTAAGATTCTTTATCATGATCCTCAGAACCTCTTCTGACCATGACTGTTGGAAACTAATGATAGTTAGTTAGTTTCTATCAAATAAAGAATTCTATATAACCCTATAGAATGACCTGAGATTTGGATGGTCCAATCTTGTTGGCCTTTTGGAAAGATGTGACTCTTTCTTCAAGCTTGGTCTGGGTACGGGTTGGATTTTGCTCTGTACATGAAATATTGATTTTAACTGTTGTAATAATTGTGATTATTTTATTGATTGCCATCTTTAATCACATGTCTACTAAGTTGCCACATAAATCTATATAATTAATAAAGAAATTTAGAGGAAAGCTCACATATCTTAAAATAGGCATGTCATAATTTAAAACTGAAAACTGCCAGCCAAATTTAGCTTCACTATACATCTGATGAAACTTCATCCATTTTACAACCTTTAAATTCCTGCAAAATAATTAAATATGCTATTTTGGCTATCAAAAAATTGTCCATCTCTGACTGGGTAATGCGCACCCATCAAAATACTTGTACTTAACAAGTAAAATAGTTCATACAAAATATAAAAACTATGGTTCACTAGTTCAAAGCAAATCCTATTTAGATCTCTGAAACACCTAGATAAAGCAGGGGTTTTTTGAAAAATATAAACTGCATTAAAATCACTGCCTTCTTTAGTAAAACTATCTTCAGGTAACCATCTAGATAGTTACTAAAACTCCCTAAGTGATGGCAAATGTCCTTTAAGGTTTCGTCCTAGTAAAAGCATTAGACACAGTTAGACATGTACAGTTTTTATTGCAATATCTCAGCACTTCAGTTTATTCTTATATTGCAGTTGGATTAGATAAAATCTCAATTGATTCTGAAACAGATAATATGATTTTGTATCTTAACAGTATTTTGGAAGTATTTTTAATTGCCCTTTAATAAAAGTATCTGAAGAATAACAAAACTCTCTAGAAGCTGTATAGATTAATGTGGGGGTCTATGTCAAATAAAGTAATATATGAAAAAAATGTCAACATAGTATTCCCTGTTGAGGTTTCCTCAAAAAATAAATGAATAATCTACTCAGAAAAGGGTGTTGTTTGTTTCCTGCCAAGTCTCCATGAACTCCATCTACAACAAATACATTGACATTTGTTGTTATAAGCAATCTATCATTTTAAGGTAATGATGAGAACCAGATAGTTCTTCAGAAGTCAGCAGCATTAATAAAAAAGTTCAGAAATCTTCTAAGTAAAAAATACTAATCACAAGAGAATATTCGTTTCAATGTGCTTTTTAACTCAATATTTTAAAAACCAGCTAAGTTGTTCCTATGAATTCCTTATATTAGGGGCTGCTATATTACTGCAATATCAATGGTCTATACAATATTATAGTCACAGGCTGCTTTGAGATGGGAGCAGCAGGCAAGGAGGGTCTCTGCTTAACAAAGATTAAATTAAACTATTCTAATTATTACCTGCTTTTAAGGCTATTTTTCTATCATATCTTAGTCTTCAAATTTTTATTTTTAAATCCTTTACATTTTTGAAATTTTTGCAGTGTGATCGATCACTAATCCACTTTTAGTTATATTTCAGCTATGGTTTAACTGTATTTTCAAAAAAAGCCTCAGCTATAGGAGGGCCTTGCTGCTGCTTCTTTGTTGTTGCTGTTCTAAAGATCTCACTCCTTTAGCTGGAAGTCTAGCAATGCCTAGCTTTGATGTGATTTCTCTTATCTGATTTATTCTATATTTATCCACTATTTTTATTATATCATTTTTATTTACTCATGTTCCCTGCTCTGTCGGGAGGGCAGGATCCTTGATATACTTGTGAGGAGCTCTGCAATTGTTTGCATTAGGACTCGTTTCTTCTCTACTCCCGATTCCTTTTCCTCTGGATTTAGGACTTGTTTCAGTGACTAGACTCTATGCTATATTACACAGCTCCCCCTCT
>BHFT01076524.1:0-18956 GCA_004320025.1 Laticauda laticaudata | reverse complement strand
GGTACAGATATCAGCCAGGAGATGTCGCTTGGCTCCTGAAAGGCCTTCAGTGTTGGCAGATATGATTGTCAGTGCCGGTCCTGAGAAGGACCCATGCTTACGACACTGACTTCTGCCGACATCTTGAGCCAGATTACGTGTCTCCATGTTTGGTGATCGGATTGGTAGGTTGGTGTAGCGTGGTAGAAGGATTTGCAGGTAAACAGATACCTGACAGGGGCCACGACGTGAACGCTCCTTCTATGTTCTACAAACACAAAGGAAACATCCTAATTCAATTATCTAACTAAGAGGATGATTCATCCCAAGTTCCGGTTCTCTTTGCCAATTTTTTTCTTTCTATTTCCTTAGTGTCTTCTGTATTTAAACTTATCTTGTATTATAAACATATAGTGCCTCTCTTTGTCATTAAAAAAAATACAGATTAGTGAAAATAATCAAGTGTTGTAAATAATTTTCAACATCTGAAAATGAACATCAACATATTTCAGATTCCTCACTCTGTGAGACTCAATTCTAATTCCTGGTCCATATTTGTCTATTTGTGAGCTTTATGATGCATGGCAAGTCTCTCATGCAAAAGATAACCATCTGGCAGAGATGAAATGCATTTATGATACTCTCTTAAGGAAGAATTGTGTCTAATCCTCTTTGGATGTACAGGTAGGAATTGGGAATATACTTTTTATTTACAGAGTTAAAACATGGCTCAAAGTCTAGAAAGCTGTTCATTTAATTCTCACTTTGATTTCTGCTTTGGTTGCTTTGAAAATTTGGAATAAGTTTGATTTGTGCATTTTTTTTTAAAAGCATTTAATTAGAAACATATTCAAACGATGCACACTAAAGTACTTGAGTTGTTTTTTGATGCAATTTACATCATCACAATATTTTTCACTTAATATATTAGGATGGATTCTAGAAGGTCTGTGTAATCTGACATACAGGATTTTTTTTCATGGTCAGACCTTTCTTGAATTGCTTGGAGCTGATTCACTATATTTGGGAGCTATTAATTGTCATCATAAGGAAGAATATTAAAATTACATGTATTTATCACTTGATAGGTTACATACTTTGTATTTTATTGATTTAAATTTTATTTATATATTACTAAAGTATTTGCTCAAATTTTCTATTTTAAAAAAGTTTGTTCCCTTTCATGTTAGGAAGGTGGTGTATTCAGAATAAATGTCCCACAGAATATTTACATAATCTGGACTTTGTAGCATATTGGCAAACAAATTCTGTTTGGATTCAAAACACTAGGCATCATTTCAAAAGGTAGCTTATTTTTGCCAGCAGATCCTTTTAGAAAAGTGTTTTGTATTTCTACATGGGAAGATGTGACCTTCATAATTTACTTGGAGTTCTGTTCTCAGAGACACACAACAAATTATAATGCTGTGGGTTGTATTTGTAAGTGGTATTTTCCATTGACTTGAGTTATTGCTAACTATGATTTGCTTTCCAGTTATAAATATTGATAGAACAAAGATGAAAGTGTTTATACTTAGAATATTTGATTAGCTTTTGAATACTTGTGGAATAAAACATTAACATTTCTTGGGAAAAATGTTATTTAGAAAAGACAACAAATCATTAAAATAAATCATACTTCAACTTTTTAAATTACTTCATCTATTTCTTATTTCATCTATTGCTTAATTTTGATTTCATTCTGGTAAGGTTAAACTTTATGTTCATTGGCATGGGACAGTATATAGAACTGTGGCTTACCACTGTGGTTTATTGCTCAGAGGGTAAAGAACAAAGACCAACAAGATAAACAATTTACTGTGTAGCAGTGCCTACCGGCCTGTGTCAGCTTCTACCATTAGACTTTATATATTGAGTGTTCTTTTCCAAATATCAAGATATTTAGAATTTAAAGGGAAAGCTGTACAGTCAGAATAAGCTCTAATTAGTGTAAACTGCCATTTGAGGATTGAAAAGATATTTGACCTTGCTGGGCCATGGTTAACCCTGCTGTAAAATTAATAAAAGCTATTGTGAAAGAGCTTTAAAAGCAATTTGAAGAAAAGCATGCAAGAATATGGATGCTACAGAGAAAGAGTGAACATCCACATTTTTTCCTCATAAAAATGTACTTATATAATTCCCTTTGCTATCTTAGAACAAAACTAGTCAGAGATCTCTTGGTACTAAAGATTGTAAATAACACAGACAGATCTTTCAGGCCTGAATTCAGTGGCTCAAACAACATTGCCATACCATCTGGGATCATTATTTTAACCTTTAGTAGTAAGAAGAAAAATGTTAATAAACATCGATGACTTGAATAAAACTTCAAATCATTGATGAGTTTTATCTTACAACTCCTGCCTGAATCATGTAGGGTAGAAAAGGGAATAGGGCATGACCTTATCCTTTCCCATTTGAAGTTCTTCCAATGAAGGTGTGAATAAGATCTAAGCCCCAATCTTAGGCTCAAGTCAATTCTAGAATTGTTTTCTGAATGTTCACTTGAGTGATACAATAATCATCCCCACAATGTGGAAAAATTCCACATTCATCAAATGTAGTTTGAAGCAGTAGAAAATCTGGTCAACAAAGGACAATTGAACCCTGAGTTCTTAGAAATATAAATCAATAATGTAATATCCTAATGTAATCAGAAGTACATTAATAATGTTTTCTCAGAAGAAATCTGTATCCTGTAAGATTTTCGCCCAAATAGATATGCTTAGCTTGTGTCTAAAATGTAGGTATTTTTACCTCCCTCCCTCCCTCTCTCTCTCTCCCTCCCTCCCTCCTTCCTTCTGCCTCTCTTTCTTCATGCTTGCATGTTTTGAGTGTTTGCCAAAGGCGTAATCTAAACAAGTTCCAGCTTATGCTCCTGTTCACAAACTGATCATTTAAAATATTCATCTTGTGATAAGTTTTGTGTGAGATTGCTTTCCTGAATTTCTGCAGTGTTTAATAGAAATGAATTATAAATAAACATGGTATAAAAATCCAAGTCCATCTAATGCAAGCTGTTGAATAATTCCTGCTAAAATGTAAAAGTTTTTCCTGTTAAAAAAGAAGCTGTAGACACTTGAATAGTCTAAAATGACAATTATATGATCCAGAATAACAGGTATAAAAATCTTCACTCATCCTGTAAAGGTATTCTGCCTTAAATGAATCCATCTGGCACAAAAGGGGATTTGATATGGTAGGCCATCTCAGCTATATAAATGAGAACTCAGTAGCAAAGTTTCCATTACTTACAGACATTTTCATCTAATTAATGCAATCTTCATAGTAATGAGGGTAGTTACTGCAGAATAAATTCTTTGACAAAAAAAGCCTTTTTAAATGTCAGCAGAACGTGTCATGTATTTACCATTGTGTGATAATGTCACCATCTTCTCTTTATAACCTTTTATGAAATCCTGGAGATTATATATTATAATATAATTATAATCCTGGAGATTATATATCAACTATATTATATAGTTGATATATATCAACTATAGCAATTTTACTTTACATCAATTTATTAAATAATTCAATATCAAATATTTTGTGGAAAGTTCAAAATATTGTAATGACTAAGATTCTGGCCTCTATTATCCAGACTATGTCAAAATATGCCAAATCCTGGGATATGTTGTCATCAGCCAGTGGCTTCCTATGTTCTGTATGGAAATATCTACTTTAAATTACTTCTGTGAAATACCCTGACCTATTTAAAGAGGTGCCATATTTTCAGAAATGATCCTTTGACCCAGGGCATGATATCTAGATAAAATTCTTGTCCTGATTTTAAATATTGTATAAGAATGGAAATGTTTTACTCTTTTTCTCCAGGGCTTACTTGCCATGGTGCCTTAATCATCAGGAAAAGTATTATTTTTATGAGTGATTAACAAAAGTAAAACCTTTTGCTGGTCACAAAACATGTTCACAGAGTCTTGACTGCAAGAAGAAGACAAAAATAACACCTGCAAGTACGTAAATCAATTGCTTATACACTGCTCATGTGCTCGTTCAACTGTAGGACAGTTCTTGCTTAAAATGTAAGAAGACAGAGGCACAGCTGTGTGGCAAGCCATTTGTGTAAAACAACTCCCAGTAGCATTGTGAGTTTTCTGTGAAGCCACATCACACAGACAATTTAATCCACAGAACTGCATCCCCAAGCAAATGTAAGGCAGCTTGAGTGCACTAATCTGGTTGAATGATAAAAGATTCTCTGGATCAAGTAGCAGCAGAGTTATGCAGATGGGCCCTATCTAAAAAACCTCAGTGGTGAGAAAAGTAAGGTTCTACATTTAAGCAAGAATAACCAAATACATAGGAAAAGAGTAAGTGGTACCTGCCTCAAAAATAGTTATGTGAGAAGAATCTTGGAGTCCCAGTGGACAATCAATATGCCAAAAAAGCCAACACAGTCCTAGGCTGCATTAATAGACAGATAACATCAAGATCACGTGACGTGTTAATGATACTTTGTAATGCCTTTATAAGATCACATTTGGAATACCACATCCAATCTTGGTCCTCATTATATAAAAAATGATTTTGAGACTCTAGAAAGAGTGCAGAGAAGAACAAAAAGATGATTTGGGGACTAAAATGTATGAAGAACAGTATGACTAGTTTTATGAAAAGAAGGACTGGGGTAACATGATAGCAGTGTTCCAATATTTGAGGTGCTACTGCAATGAAGAGAGGGTCAATCTATTCAAAGTACTTGAAGGCAGTAAAAGTAGCAATGGACAGAAACTAAGCAGGACAGAATCATCCTAAAATGACATTTCCTGACAATTGGAACAATTAATAAGTGGATTAATTATTCTAACCAGTTGCCAAAAGAAATTGTGGATATCCAAAACTGTGGATTTTAAAAAAGAGACTGGACAACCATTTGTCTGAAATGGTATAGGCTTTCCTGTTTGAGTAGGGAGTTAGATTGAAAGACCTCCAAGGTCCCTTCTAACCCTGTTATTTTATTTTTCTGTTAGATTGTTCAGAATATCTATCTGGAAGAGAGCAACAATTGGGGAAAAGACCCAGCATGCTCTTTTTGCAGAAGCATTTGATATATTTTCTCTGTCTCTCTCTGTCTCTCTGTTTCTGTCTCTCTCTCTCTCTCCCTCCCTCCCTCCCCCTCTCTCTTATCTCATTGTTTCATGCCTTGAGATCTCTAGTTATAGGAGGCTGTTTTATTACCTACTCAATTTATATCTTAAAATAAATCCACAAGATGAAATAAATTCAAGGATGTTTCGAATTAATTAGAACACAGTCATTTTATTTTCTTTGAAAAAGAAAGAGCCTGGTTCATGCTATTGGTCTAAATAGCAGTATGGTATAGGATTTCAGAGCTAATTCCAAAGAGGTGCCTTGAAAAACATCCTTTTCTATGCACTTTGCAACAGGAACTGTGCTATCTTGTGAAAAGACACAGCTGCTGTGAAAACGTAAATGTACATGCTATGTTTGTTCTTCTGTGCACTCTTAAACACCATTTTGGAATCAAATCCAAAACACTGCTCTATTCTGCTAAAAAGAGACAAACATTTCAAAGAGAGATTTCTATATAGATTTCTTTTACATAATTGACTAATTATCTGATTGGTCCATATAACCATACTCAAAAGAACATAGGACATTGCCTTCAATTTGTCCCTCACCCACCACATAGGAAATTATACCTGTGGATTCCTGATTCACCAAGCATTATCTTGTTTTCTGGCACTAGCTGTTCCATGTATTCATTTGTAGCACCTTGTAAGTTTAGAAGTGGAACCTTCCTATGACTAGAGGATGGTCTGGACACACACACTTTCTTGCGGGAGGGGATGTAACTGATTTTCAGGTCATTTACTTTTTGGAAGACATTAAGTCCAGTAACATCATAGATCATGAGTAAAAATGCTTCCATGACATCCATGTTGCAGTAGATGAATGGCAACAGAAGTATATGTGCATGTACATAGACATATGTAGGGACTGGAACAGCTATTTAGCTGCTATTTCTACCCTATAGAGGTATTCTGTGGTACTATCGAGAAAGGGAGTGGGGAAATTGCAACCATTCAGATAAAGCGTCACAATGCCATCTTATTTGATCTAGAAAACAACAATGACAATGATGACATCACAAATGCCTGCAACATCATCAGTGACTATCAAGCATCAACCACCTCGCCTACAACATTTCCCACATCATCCCAGAGTTCAAAAACAGTGATGGCTCAGTGGCACCATGTTTCTGCAGGATCATTTGCAAAAATGAATCAAGCAAACAAAAAATCATTTACACTATAAATTAACTCACCAAGAGCAACACCAACCACAAGAACCTCTGTTCTCACCTTGACCTAACCTTTCAGCAACGTGTACAACGCTCTGAACTCAAAAGAGTCCATGAACAAGGAAATAATAACCTATACATTGACTACTGCGCAGAATGTATCAAAAGCAAGACCTTCAACTTACATCCCAATAACCATCACCCCAACATCCAACATTAGGCATGCATTCCCCTTACTTCTTCCAGACCCAGTACGATATATCTGAAATGCAAACTTCTCGACACAAGAAGCCTTGCAAACAAAATGCATGAATTCCTAGGCATGGCCACATTCGACATTATATTTGTCCGTGAGATGTGGTTAAATGCATCTTTTCCAGACTTCATAACCACAGTCAGAGAATATCATGTTTATTGGTCAGATTGTGAAATCCACAGCTGCTATTGTAGTTGCGATTGGAGTTGCTATTTTTCACACAAAGTCCCTAAATCTAAAAAAAGATTCAAATTATATAGGAACTTGTTCTTCCAGATACCATCATCTGTGAACTGTCCTTAAATATAACAATCCACTTCTTACTATGCTATAGAGTCCCTGACTATAACATAATTCATGCAAACAAGTTAACTTCACTTCTAATGTGGGCTGCCTCTTGCCCACACCCTCTTATTTTCGTTGGTGACCTCAATCTATCTTTTATAAATTGGACCCTAATTGAATGTACATCTGAAGCCATACATGCAAGCCTGTATATGCCATTACTATACTGGAACTGGATCAGTTGGTAACTAACAACACTAGACTCAACAACTGCCTCAGCCTCATCTTCTGCAACAACTCACATTCAATATATTGCCTAGAGATACAATAACTCTTTTCAAACAGTGACCACAGTATAATTGACTTTTGTCTCAATTTATGCCCCCACAAAGAGGATCATAACAATGGATTCCCAAAATACAACTTCAAAAAAGCCAACTATGATCTCATAGATGCCAACCTATCATCTCTTGATTGGCACATTCTATTCTCTAGCTGTAATACTACAAAAGACCAGATAACAGATAATCAGAGTTGGAAGTGACCTTGTAGGTCATCTAGTCCAACTCCCCACCCAAGTGGGAGATCCTACACCATTTCTGACAAATGGCAGTTCAATCTCTTCTTGAAAGTCTCAAGTGATGGCGCTCCCACAACTTCCGAGGGCAAGTTGTTCCATTGTTTGATTGTTCTCACTGTCAAAGGGAATTGAAACTGCAGGAATCTTGGGTGAGAGTGACCATGTCATACTAGAATTCAACATAACACAAACACAAGAAATAGAACATAATGACACCAGAGTCTTGGATTTTAAAAGAGCTGATTTCAATAAACTCAGAGAGAACTTGGGAAAGATTCCATGGATGAAAATCCTAAAGGGGAAAACAACTCAAGAATCTTGGGAAACTCTAAAAAGTATGATCATAGAAGTCCAGACCAGCACAATACCACTGAAAAAGAAAAACAAGAAATCCAAGAAGAAAGCAGCATGGCTGCACAAAGATCTCTCTGGCAAATTGAAAGAAAAAAAAGGACAAGTTCAAAAAATGGAAAGAAGGACATACAACTGAGGCAGAATATCAGCAGATAACCAGAATCTGCAAAGACAAAGTCAGGATAGCAAAGGCTCAGAACAAACAAAGACTTGCAACAAAAGTCAAAGATAATAAAAAAAAAGTTTCTTCCAACATATAAATATAAAGAAAAAAATCAAGGAAACAGTTGGTCCACTAAAGAGGAAAGGTGATCAAAAAAGGTGATCCCAGCCTGGTTGAAAACTACAGACCAAACTCACTTTGTTGTGATGCAAAGTCATGGAATCAATCATTAACCAATTCATCACCCTCCACTTAAAGTCAAACAATAAATTTGATTTCAGGAAAAATTTGTCCTGCATTCTACAACTCCTACACTGCAAAAACATATGGACTACTCTATCAACCAGAGTAAAGCAATAGATGCAATTTACATAGACTTCTGCAAAGCCTTTTATTCAGTGGTACTTGACAAACTACTGATAAAACTAAACTCTTGTGGCATTTTCAGATTCCTTCATAGGTGGATTACTGTGTTCCTGTAAAACAGGCAACAAATAGTAAAAATAGGGAGTGCTGTATCAAATCCTGATCCAATTAACAGTGGTGTCCTCCAAGGCAGAGTTCTTGGACCCACACTCTTTATATCTATGTGAATGACCTTGTTGTGCTTAGCCAGCAGCAGGTGCGGATGGCTGAGGAGAGCGAGGACTGTCTACTCCCCGGTCCTGGTAATCCCTCACCTGACCTGCCTTCAGAGATTGTGGGGGCTGGCAGCAGTGATGAGGAAATTCCTGAGGAGCCTGTGCCAAGTGCGCGTGCACACAGGGCTGCTCGTAGGAAAGAACAGCTGCAGCAGCATGGGAGTAAGCCTACAAGGTAATGGCCCCTTTTTCAAGAAGATAAAAGCCAGCTGTGAATCAGACATTCTTTGTAGGAAGCAAAGACATTTTGAAACTCAGCCTCGTGGACATTACAGTATTTTAAGTTGATATTTGAAGATTCTTGTGTTGTGAAATATTTCTTATCTGTGATTCTTGCCAGTCTCATACAGTTTTGGCAAGGTTTGTGCTTATCAAAGTTAATTAGTTTGCAGCAGCCTTTTAACTGGGGATTTGTAAGATTCATTAAAACGTTTCTGTTCTGTTTGGTTATTGTTTGTTTTATTGGAAAACAGTTTGGGTCAGAACAGACCTTTGTGATCACATTATAAGCAATTGCATCCTCTTTGTGGATGATGTAAAACTATTCAATACCACTGACAATGCTATTGTCCTTCAAAGTGATCTTGATTATGTGTCTGAATGGTCAAACAATTGGCAACTCCAAATCTCAACCAACAAATGCTTTGTCCTACACATTGAACAAAAAAAATCAGTACACCAAATACAAGCTAGACAGATATGACCTCACTGATGATCCTCATTCAAAGACCTTGGAGTTCTCTTATCAAATGACCTAAGTGCCAGAGTTCACTATAACAGCATTGCCAAAAAGGCATTAAGAGTTGTAAATCTAATTTTATGAAGCTTCTCCTCTGGAAATATTGAATTGCTAACTAGAGCATACAAAACTTTTGCTAGACCAATACTCAAATGCAGCTTATCAGTCTGGAATTTGCATTGTATATCGGACATTAATACAATTGAGCGATTCCAGAAGTATTTCACGAGAACAGTACTACGCTCCTCTGCCTGCAACAGAATACTCTATATCATCAGGCTTGAAATTTTGGGCTTGGACAACCTTGAACTACATCGGCTATGGTTGGACTGAAACATAGTACACAAAATTATCTGCTACAATGTCCTACCAGTCAATGACGACTTTAGCTTCAACCACAACAATACAAGAGCACATAACAGATACAAACTCAATGTAAACTGTTCTAAACTTGATTGCAGAAAGTACGACTCCAGCAACAGAGTGATCAATGCCTGGAATGCACTACCTGACTCTGTTGTTACATCCTCTAACCCCCACTCCTTTAACCTCAAACTATCCACTATTGATCTGACCCCATTCCTAAGAGGTTGGTAAGGGGAGTGCATAAGGGCACAATTGTGCCTACCATCCCTGTCCTATTGTCCCCATTTTTTCGTACCTATTTTCGGTATTCTTATTCATGTTTATACTTATAGTGATAACACTTAGACTTATATACTGCTTTATAGTGATTTACAGCCCTCTCAAAGTAGTTTACAGAGTCAACATATTGCCCCCCAAAATTTGGGTCCTCATTTTCCCCACCTCGGAAGGATGGAAGGCTGAGTCAACCTTGAACCTGGTGGGATTCAATCTGCCAAACTGCAGTAGGAGTAGCTTGCAGTACTGCACTCTAACCACTGTGCCATCAAGGCTCCAATTATACCTATTATCTTGTAAATGATTGACAAATCAAATAAATAAATATGTAGCTCTTCAGCTGTCACCCTCAACAGCAAGTTTTCAACCTTGCATTTAATATTGCAGTACCAACTCTGTGGAGGCATTTTTATTCGTATGCTGGGGTTTTACTGGAGATGATGAAACACATGTTCAAACATATTCAATGCTTTTCATTGTACACATTTCAAAATGTAATGCTGCAGTATCTAATCTGAAAACAGAGAGCAAGCAGTTTTACTGGAGGGAAAAATGTGGCAGGCCTTCTGCTGTCATTATTTCATTTCTAGAGAGTGGCCAGGCACAAAAATGCTGTTTTACTTCTCCCACCTTGGTACACAAAGAAAAGAAAAGCAAGACAAATGATTCCACTGATGCCAGTTCTCCAGATTCCAAACTCAGTTCTGCTCACTCTGTGGGCTCAGAAAACTGACTCCAAAGGAAGTGTTCCACACTCTGCTCTCATTTCCCACTTCATATGCAGACAGAACCCATTATTCTGCTTGTTGAAATAGGCAGTCTACTTTTCTGCCAGTTTCTGCATTGGTAAACAATAGTTTAAGAAATAGCAGTTTGAACCAAAGCTGAAAATATTAATGGATTAAATGCATGCATTATAATGCCTAGACACCTAGCTTCATGTAATTTGCTGCAGATAATTGAAACAAACTAAACTTCTGAGTTTATTTCAAACATATGGAATTTGATCTTTCATATTTTATATAACACCATATTGACATTTTGCAATTGTTTCTCCACCTTTGGATAATAGAGAAATCTCCCTAGGTTGATAGAACTAATAAATGATTTATCTGAGCACTCTGGAAATGTATGATCTGATCTGTGGCTGACTTTGCATTATACTCAAGGCTATTGTTTATTCTCTTTAGCAATGAGTCAAACAGTGGGGTGATAGTAGCACTTGTCCTGCAGTTCGAATTCTAGCACAATTTCAAAGCAACAGTGATGTATTATTTATAGATATATGAAAGAACAACTGGATTACAAATAATATCAGTCTATAGGGAATGAAAACTGAGCAGAATGTCTTCATCAAGTATGAAAGAAGCATGGAGGTAATTTCTAGAGTGAAACATACTGAGAGTTATCATTTGACTTAGCTCAGTAATAAAGTGATGTCTCTCTCAGGGTGTCTCCATTCTATCCCTATCATCTTCAGTAAAAGGGTCAAGAGCAGCTAATAGCTGATATGAAGAAATGACTGCCTAATAGCATAGAATCACATGAACTATAATAGATTGTTCAACATTCAACAAATAAGATAGGTATATATTGTGCTAGATAATCACACCTATGGAATTTAAAAAAAAATAAATTCAGGGAAAAAATATAACTGACTCATGCTGATTTAAATACAATGCTTAATTGATGTCTTCTATTATAATGACTTGTTTAACATTCTGTACAGACTGACAATCCAGTCAGATCTCTGAAGAAATGTCATCTGTGAAATTACTATTCATATTTACTCTTCCTGGCTTCTATAGGAAGGATGGAGGGACTGGTAGAATTAGTCAGGTTAATGGAGAACATGTCTGGAACAAAGTTCTTTTCATGACTTTTATTTAAAATGCCGGTCTTCATGTAAAGGGGCAAAATAGATGCATTAAGCCCTGTAGTTAAATAATCAACACTGCATTCCTGAAAGTGGAGGAATGCACTTATTTCTCGGTCTCAGCTTGCTTCTTTTTACCTTAATGGATGAATTCTTATTTCAGAATAAACCTAAAGCAACCCAATCACCATGTCGCTTAACCCAATAAGTAAAACCAGTCAAAGTAACATCTATGAAAGGATCTCTCTCAAAATTCTTTGGCTAAATATTCTCAGAAGATGCTCGACCTAATTTTGCTGTGGCTCCACTGTCATGTTTTACTTCTGCACTTAAAAAAGAAGTAAAGAAGGCCACATAGCCAAGTAAAGCCCATAAGCGAACTCAGGTATAACACTTAAATAACTGCCATTCATTGTTCTTTGGGATTAATGAATGATACCTGAGTTCTGACACTTAAAAAGGATTATTAGGATGGTTGAATGTCAAGGGTAAAAGGATGGCTAAATTTCTGGGCTTCTGTGTTGCTTCTAAACTTTCTTTAAACAAAATGGTATTGATGAATTATGAAAAGATTTATGAATCTGTCATGCCAGTGTCTGTCAAATATGGCAGTTATCTATCTAGCGCATGATTGAACTAAAATATTTACGTATTGGCCAGTGGTACAGACTTAAACAGAATGAAAGACTAAAGTTTGGTTTGGCTTCATTTATCCAATTCATTTCAGATCTGGCATAGCAGTTCTGTCAAGCTTGTAATGGAATATACAGTATAATCTAAATGTACATTATCTGAAAAATAAACTCATTTTCTCCATTTTTATCTGTTTAGTGCATTAGCAAATATGTTTGTTTTCCCATATTTTTTAATTGGATTTGGATTCCATTATTATAGAAAGGACTGTTTCAGTGTATGTTAAAGGATATTTTGTTTATTTGTTGAAAAATATGGGCAAAAGATTTCACAGATTGATTAAAGAGTTTAAATCAATATAAAGATGCTTTGAAATGTTACACAATTGAAGAATTGAGAAAATGCTACATGCATGAACCTATGGCTGAATGAGCCACTTCAAGGGAATTAAGAGCATTTAATAAGGTAAAATTTTAAGAATACTGATTAATATTGCAAAAAGTGTGGTAGGGCATGCAGTTTATGCATTGATTAAATGTCTTTCATTAATCAAAAGGTATTTGACCACAAAGTTCTACAGGTTCTAAATAATCAATGTAAGAGTGGCCAATCATTGAAATGATAGCTTATCCAATTCTGAAACTCAAGAATGGCAACATCAATTTGGTCATTACCATAGAAATGATATGTAAAGAAAAAATAAGAATATTAAAGTGAACCTATATCAATATGTACTTGATAGTATATGTTAATGAAAAGGTTAGATATTCTATTAGGCCAAATTGATTTATTGTTTAAGCCATCAGGCTAGAAACCAGAAGACCATGACTTCTAATCCTGCCTGAGCCATGAAAGCCAGATGGATAATTCTGGACCAGTCACTGTCCTTCTTAGGCCAACCCTTCTCGCAGAGTTGCTGCTCTGGGAAAAACAGGATGATAAATGAATATTAGGTTTCTTCACTGCCTTGAGTTATTTATAAAAATAATAAAGGTGGGATAAAAATAAATGCCTGCCTGCCTGCCTGCCTGCCTGTCTATCTTTCTACCCATGTATCCCCAAAAGTAAGACCCTGTGTTATCATTTTTCTGTCACCAAAAATGGCACCAGGTCTTATTTTCAGGGGCAATGTCATGCAGTGACTCAACTCACTTGCACGAAGTGCCCCCAACTGCCTTTTCACTCTCAGAAGCCTTTAGCAACTTCTTTGGCCGGCAAAGCCAGCAAAGCTTTCCTGGAAGCCTCTGCAACTGTTAACAGAGCTCCAAATCTATCTGGAGCTCTGTTATCAGCTACAGAGATCTTCAGGAAAGCCTTGCCAGCTGCAGAGGAAATGCACCAAGATGTGGGAGGCCTGGCTGCAACTGTCTGAAGGTAAGCAGTAGGGCAGCTCCACCTACCCATCTCCACCCTAGCTTAATTTTTACCTGTGCACCCAAGAGTGGCTAATTAGGGCTTTTTTTTGGGGGGGGGTGTTTAGGGCTTATATTGGGTGCACATGTAAAAATTATGCTAGGACTTACTTTCTGAGTATGTAATATTTTTGGGAACATGGTATCTATCTATCTATCTATCTATCTATCTATCTATCTATCTATCTATCTATCTATCTATCTTACTTAACTATCTCTTATTATACAAATTTGTACACTCTGCAATCATAGAACTTAAGACAATTTACAATTTAAAAATATTTTTAAAAAAATCACATTTGTACCTTGAAAGCTTCCAATTAAAAGAATCATTTTGTTCCATTTGTTAATGGATTTAATAGTAATAATATAAAATAACTTACTAAATAACAACTATCAGATCACTGAAGGCCATTAACTGAAAAAATGTTATACATATGTGTTAATTAGTATGGGGTGAATATGCACTCAGATGAAAAATTATTCAGACTGATTTAATCACATATATGTTAATGAATATTAATGCTACTAATTAGGACCAGGTGAAACCATCCAAGAAAATAAACTAGTTAAAGTGAAAGTTGATTGCTTCCATATAAGAAAATTTATATGACATTTATAACCTATTTTTATGACACTGGTTCTGTGAATTTAAGGTCTTCATAACACAAGAAGAAATTTATTAAGCAAAACTTCTATTACTTTATTGCTATTTTAGAAAATGCTTTACTTGTTTTTCAGCTTAGGGCTATACAAGAAACTTAAATTATTAGAGGGTGGGAATAGCAGCATGAATTAGGTAAAAGAAATTTTAAAGAGTTTATTTGATTCAGAACTGTATTTCATTCAAAAGCTGAACCAATTTAATCTCCATTATATATTTGAAAGATATAATTGATTTATTCTGACATTAATAAATGTGCATTTTACATATGGAAAAATCCATGAAAACTCCAAGTCAACTTGGATAAATCTGGTTAAATAATTTGTTCCTGAAATTTGAAAACTCTAGATTACAGGTGTATAATTTGGGACGGTTTGACTATGTAAAACCTTCCAACCAAATTTTAAGCAGTTCCCAAAGACTGCATTGAGTTTTTAAGTTTAAGTTTTAAAGCATTCATATCATCCATTCCTTATGGCATAGTATTGTCTTTTTCAGTTGACAGTTTCACAAGAAAGAAAAGAAATAAAAATTAAATGGCTGGTAGGTGGTAGATTGTAAGGATCTATAGTGGATCTATAGTGGAGATGTATTTAAATTATTTCAAAACTAATTCACTGATTAATAATGCAGTTGGAGCCGCACTGAAGAAAAAAAAAACATACCTCAAGTTTCAACATCAATTTAATCAGCTTGGTAATCAGCTTGCTAAAAGGACAATATCAACAAAATCAATTTTCACTTTCTTTAGCAACATCAATTTTAACAAAAAAAATTTTTTTAAGCCCTCAATTCCTACTTTTGTCATTTGAACTGAAAAATTACAAATTATATGGAAAGCAGGCTGAGAGCAAGACAAGAGAGGCAGAGAAAGAGAAAAATGTATAAATCTTTTATTCCTAAATTTTGCATCACCTGATAAGTTTCCTTTCTGTATCCATTCAAGTTATTAATACAATTGTTGAAAAGTATAGTGCCCAAGAATAAACCATGTGTTATCCAACATGGTTTGATTAGGTTTCCTTCTCAAATCATTTTTGTATCTATTTAATTTTGTCATCAGAAACCAGTTCCATGGAGAGGCTTTTCCACAGACCAGAGGAGGAGTGGTTTCAAATGCTGTATTCATCCTTTGGATAGGCCTTCATGTGATCACGTAGCCTGGTTTCTGGCATGCCACGGACCAGTGCTCGTCTAGCTCTTATTTCACTAGTTTATTAATAAGAATAACATAGCTACTTCATTTCAAGGAAACTTTTAAAAGTTCCTCCAATTTCCAATGATGCCATCTAGCCCTGGTAATTCATTATAAATTAGTTTCTGTGAAGCACAAGCTTTAATCCTGTTCCTTCATGCAGTTCTTCACAACCAAAATTGGAGTGCTTCTATCTCTACTTGTCAGCAAGTATATTCATTCTTTTCATTTTAAACTTCTCTTAAGAAGCTCTTCTCATTCTTTTTAGGAGACTTAATTGATTTCAGCACATTCTGCATTCTATGTTGCTTTCCCATCACTATCTCCACTATTCTATGCCATTTGTATGTACTTTTCCATGGTAGACATTAATCTGTCTTGTTCCCTTCTACTTCCTATGGCAGGGGTGTCAACCTGTTGACAGCTCTGTCCTATGGTAACTATTTTTTTTTCTTATTAGGTTGTTTACAGCTATTTCAATCAAAATAGAGCTGGATAGGACCTTGGAGGTCTTCTAGTCCAATCCCCTGCTCAATCCCCTACCATTTCGAAAAGGTGGCTGCAGGGGTGAGATTCTAACAATAGGCCCGGTTCAGGGCTCTGAAGATCAGCTGGGAGTGAACCAGTTCATTCCAAAGATCAAGGTATTTCCTTTTTTTCTCCCACTGATCAGCTGTTTTCAAAGATCAGCTATGCCATGTGATTTAGATTAGCTAGAAAGCAGGAAATTGTTAGATTTCTTGCTTTCTAGTGAATCTAAATCGCACAGCACAGCTAATCCTCCCCTCACTGTTTTACTACTTTACCCACTAGGCTTCCCTGAGGCCCAGGAGGCAAAAACCAGGTGCCAGGGGAGGGGTGCAGTGCAAATGTGTATTAAAATGAACTTTATTTAAATGGTACCCATTGTTTTAATTCATCTTAAAGTGAAGAATTACAGATTAATTACCAATTTATTAATATTACATCAATGACAGCTGGTCTTTCTACTGTTATCTGAATGAAAAAGTTGTCACAATTTCCTGGAAGAACTATGCTTAGCAATTTGTTTTTGAACAGAAGTCAGGATAATTAAAAACCATCCTTCACATTAGTTCATACTGCTTTACAATTTGCTTTTGGACATTATAATCTAGATCTGCTCCAATAACATAATTGTTTTTGTTCATTCCTTCAGTCATTTTAACCCAAATATTTTTCTAATAAGTAAATAAGTCTTTATTGTGAGTTTTGCCCAGTTTAAGATTTTAGCTGAAATAAGAAATAGTAATTAAATATTAAATTAAAAATGATAGGGCTGGAAAATAACTTGAATGTTGGAACCATACAAATAATAATATAGAGTTAATTAAATTATTGATATTGTGACTGTAAGCCATTTGGGAAATGGGACCTTTCTGAAACCTGAGTTAAAAAGAAAGGAAGGTTTTGTTGCATAGAACTGTCAAAATGAGCCTCCCAGGTTATTACCGAAAAATGGAAAACCAGATGGAAAGACTGTGCATTTAATTCTGGCACAACCAAAGACCAAAATTTGGAGGAATCATAGTAGTTGGTTGTTTCCAGGTAAAATTATATTTTAGGGCATATTATTTATTTCTTTTTTACTTATCTCTAAACATGGGTTATAAATTGGACCTTGTCTGTGGGTCTAGTAGCCACCAATCACCTCTCTCCTAGTTCTAATGCAATCTCTGTGAAACCATTGTTATGATCTACGCAGCTTGGGTTCATAGGATTGTATGTCATGTATTTAGGACACAAATAGTGTATAGATTAAATTCTAATAGTGAATGAACAACTTTTTAAATAAATAACATTACCATTTTTGAATGAGCCTGACCTGTTTGCTGATGGGAGTGTAAAATTTGGGTTCATTTTAAATGATGGCTGAATATAAACATCTGAATCTGGTCAGTTTTTCAGAACTCTCGAATTTATGTCTCATGTGGCTAATGAGGAAGAATCATGTTAGGTCTTAGGACATTTCATTTTTGCTTTCCAGCTGTAGCTCATGAATTTCTCCTAATTCTTAAGAGTACTTCTTAAATTCAGTTCTCTAATGTGAAAGGACCAATCTGCAGAGGAATCCTACAACAAGTAATTTTTGGATGTTGAAGCCAATCATTTTGCGAGGTTATCTTTACAAATATCAAATGAATTTTGTAAATTTGTCATTTCATTATTCAATTATACTTAAAATATGAATTATTCCTAAGGGGATCTTTAGTTTAAAAGCAATATTAGCCAGATGGAATAAGATTACATGACTAATAAGAAAAACTGCCAGTAGATCCTAGTTTTATAAACTAAACATGTAAATTATCTTTCATAATGGTATCACATCCATTCAACTGGATTTCTGTGCAGATGTAGATACTAATATACCAATTCATCATGTTTTGTATTTTATCTGTTTTTTTAAATGAATTCTTTAATTGATATATATTGGTATGAATCATTCCATTATACAATAGCAAATATTCGTTCTTCCTGCACTAAAAGTTTAATTTCTGTATTTGGATAATGTGCATTTGTTTCCTCATACAAATATGGTTCATGCTTAGCCATAAAGGCTGAACAGGGTTTTTTTTTATGTCTCACATTACAATCATAGTAGCAAGGGAAGCCCTAGATTTCTCAATACAATATAACACATACCGAGAGCTTGTTAAAATGTGACATCTCTAGAACAGAAGAATAATACCCAGGAAATAATAAGGACTCATCCTAATAAATGAGTTATAACTTGACATTTATTGCACAAAAAGTGAATCATGACTTGAATATGGTGGTAGTGAAGTCAGTAAATTTTAGGCTCTATTTCAATTGCCTGCAGTAAGATCAAAACTAATGTTAGCTTAAGGCCCTGTCACACTGCCCAATGGATGCAAAACGTTAGGAAAAAGGACACAATGGCCCCTAGAACACAACCAAAAACCACAAAATCACAAGTGAAGCGAGAAAATGTTCCATCCGTTGTTATCTCTCTCAAAGGGCAAAAATTTGCATAACCAGAGCGGATAACACGTAAAAGGAACGGACGTGGGGAGGACGCAGGTGGATGGAAAGCGGATGCGGAACGGAAGCCCAGCGGATGGAAGCGGAGTGGAGCGGATGGCACATCCGTAGGCTTCCAGGGGACCTCAGCAAAGCGGATGCGGAACGGATACAGTGGATGCAGAGCGGACACGGAAAAGATGAAGCAGATGCACAGCGGATGCACAGCAGATGAAGGGCATGCA